>LTAE01001115.1:17124-28097 GCA_001647135.1 Pontederia paniculata | reverse complement strand
CCATATATATATATATGCTACCCTCCTCGTCCTCCCTTTCCTGCACTGGCCTCCAAATAAACTCCACATCCTCCTCGTCAACCCAGCCATCGCAATGGCAACCATGAGGCCAGCTGCACACCACCACCTCCTCCTCCTCCTGGGGCTCCTCCTGCCCTTGGCTGTCGTGGCCGCCGCCGACGTCCCTGCAGGCTTCAGTCCGGTCGTCAGCGCCGCTGTTAGCAAAATCTGCGGTCAGACCGACTACCTGCCCATCTGCCTAGAGGCGGCCCGCTCGTACGCCGGCTTCTACCCCGCCATCAACGCCGAGACCATGCTGGCCATGCAGATCCGCCTGGCGGCCTCCCGCGTCCAGGCCGCGAAGGCCACGGCGGCCCAGCTGCTCTCCGGCGTCCCGGCCTCGAAGAAGATGTTGCGGAACACCGTGGACATATGCCTGAAGATGTACGACGCTGCCATGGACGACCTGGAGAGAGGGCTGAAGGCAGCTGAGGCCAACGACCCGGGCACCGCCAACACCAGCTTGAGCGCTGTGATCTCCGACATCGGCACCTGCAACGACGGCTACGACGAGATGATGGCGGAGAACCCGCTGCTGAAGAAGAACTTGGTGCTCAAGAAGATGGCCAGCAACGCCCTCGCCATCTACCAGAGCAAGCCTTGACTCTCATACGTAGCGGATACATGTAGAGATGCGTATATTAACAGTTGCATGCCTTTTTGATAAAAGTTTGTGTGCATGCAACTTCAACATTACATGTATCTACGTTTAGAAGAGGAATTTGGAGGAAGCTTAGTTTGATTAATCAATTTTACCCGTAATGGAGGCAAATTTGATTCATTTAAAAAAAATCTATATTTTAATTTCATCTTTTTTACTGCTTTTCTGTTTTTTAAGTTAGATAAGCTAACCAAAACAGCAACACCTTTTCTTGAATTTCAATGGTCAACTAAATAAAAAAATTAATTTTTAATACGAATTAGGTCGAAGTTTAAATTCAAAATCTCATATTATATTAAATTAAATGAAAAAAGTTAAATTTATAGAATATATATATAATATATATAATTAATAGATTAATTCGATCGAGAATATGAAAGGTTAGACATCTAGCTGTGTAATTTGAAACTACTCAAGGCATCTTATATGTTTTGTATATTGATTGAAGTTTTTCATAAGACCCAAAATGAAAATGAGAGTCAACTCTGTGGCATGAGATACTACTATACCACAACAGTATTTGTCTATTAGCAGCAAAATTAGTGTCAATAGTATGCATGGGATGCTATGACAGCAGCATTGCATATATACACATAAATTCTTAAGTCATGCTGAAGACCTCAAGATCTGGACGAAGTGACCTTTAGATCAACAGACCTTGGTCTCAAACTTGAGGCAAATACCCATGCTGAAGAGCTCCTGGTAGAGCAGCTTGGCACCATATGGCACATTGATCCTGACTATGTTTTCACCAGATTCACAGAATCTACAATAAGGGCCACGGACCTTCTTTCCAGCAGGCACGGACCGCAGGATAACATTTGCAACATGCATACATTTCTGGCAGACGTGCATATGGGAGAAGTCACTAAGCATGAACAGCCGCTCATGGAGATTTGCAGCTGCGCCGTGGGCGAGGAGGCAATCACGTTCCATCTCCCCAAATTTTATCCCTCCAAATCTAGTCCTGTCAGCTACAGGTTGACGTGTCAAGGGGTGAACAGGGCCTGTGTTTCTGAACTTCACTTTGTCCTCTGCCATGTGGACCAGCCTCTGGTAGAAATTGGGTCCCATGAAGATCATAGATTTCATCATCTCCCCAGTTCTTCCATTTAGAACCCTCTCACTTCCCCATCTTGCGTATCCTAAACTGGAATTTTAATGGATTGTAAGGTGAGAAATGAATAAATGTTAAAATGAAGAAACACAGGGAGAAATCAAGTGATCATCTTAATAAGATATGCCAAAAGACATGACTATGCATCCCACAATATAACCACAAGAGAACATACAAGTACCATTCACTAATGACATTAACCTAAGTACATAGAACTCAAAAAACTTAACTACACCGCATCACCTTGCAAAATTTTCTTTTTTTTTTTGAGACGGCCACCTTGAAATAGTTAAACAAACAAACAAAAAATGTAAGGCAATCTATAATACAAGCATTTGCAGGTCTTAGGAATAATGTCAAATACTAAAGGACAATTAACACAGAAGGTAACTAAACCTGTGCAGTTGCTCTGCTATGTCATCAACAGAAGTGGTAGTAAAGGGTGTGGCATATCTTTTAGAACCTCCACAAGCAATTCCCTTGCCCAAAGCTGCCTCAAGGATCTGGCCAGGGGTCTGCCGAGTTGGAAAGGCATGAGGATTTATCACAATATCTGGAACTATACCTTGACAGGTAAAGGGAAAATTTTCTTGAGATTCCAAGAAGCCAATGACACCCTTCTGTCCATGCATACTGGAAAATTTATCACCAATGACAGGAGAACGGACCTACAGAAATTTGATAAAGAGATATGTTTAAATACTTTAAGAATAAAAGCGGAGGAAATTATGTAGTCTTTATAAAGACAATTCTACGAAGTTTTCTGCCAGAGTTCAAAGAAAAAGGGCTAAACATCTAAAGGGAAAGAAGCAGATATAAAGATAAAGAAACCCCAGATCGGTGCTACATAAATGAATTCAAAGTCAATCTCACCATTTTGTTTGAAATCTTAATTCAGGGTGTATAAGAATTAAAGTGTGAAAAATAAAGAAGATGCTCAAAAAGTATTAATAGAAAACCTCCAAAAGACAATGTCGTGACAGGAACAAACAGGAATGCATTATAGGCTTTTAAGACACTGTGATGAAGAAAGGACAATAGCAAATGCCTTCAATATCTAGAGTTATGGATGATTGGTCTAGAAAGGGCAATGGGCTTTGGAAATCAACATGAATTATAACACAAAGGAAGAAACAAGAACTGCAAGATACACATGTCAACACAAAGAAGATACATTTATGAACAAATAGCTCATTACATGAAAAGCCCAAAGATGTAGTGATCAGATGAAGGCTTCAATGATTATGCCATCACTTGAAATATTCAATCTCACTGAGGTACTTTGTACTCAAAAAAAGAAAAATATTCAATCTCACTGAGGTACTTTGTACTCAAAAAAAAAATATTCAATCTCACTGAGGTACTTTGTACTTGAATGCATAAAACCTGATTGTTCACCGTGTATTATAATTGATAACAATAATGTTGAGCCAGGACTAACCTGTCTGAGAGTGACAACAGCAAAATTTGTTCCTTCATCATTGGCAGAAAGCACTACTTGCTGCACCATCCCTTTTTCTGTGTGTTTCAGCTTTACACCATGATCTTCTCCAGATTCAGATACTCTGCCTATGACAATGTCCCCACTTTGAAGGCTTGCGCCAACATAGGGGAAGCCATCCTCATCCAAACTGTCTACGCGACCTCTTTTGCTTGGTATCTTGCCAAACTCAACCTTATCTTTTAGCTTTATCCGTTTGGTAAGTTCTTTATTCTCCACCTCAGCTTTGTAGCTCCTAAAATGTTCAGTACGAAACATACCACGGTCCAATGAAGATCTATTCATGACCAAGGAATCCTCTTGATTGTATCCTTGGTGAACATTGACTGCCACAATGGCATTTTGGCCATTGAAAAACTCTGGCCTGGTTATGTTGTCTTTCCTACCAAGAGAATAATCAGTTCTACCTAGTGAATCAGCTAGAGCAGTTTTGAAAAGTGGCTTCTGTGGATAATAAAGTTGATGAGACATTGTATCAACTCTAATGGTAGGATTTGTTGTGGAGAAGCCAATAGCTTGCTGAGAATGCTTTTCAGCTTCAAAGAGCACTCTCCTAGCAAAATTATGGTTAGCATAAGGGATTATGCCACAACTTAAACCCAATAAGAAGGACGCATCAAGTTCACAGTGTGAGTATATCGGTTGCGGCTTCCCTTTCGGCTCAGCAAAGAGGTGCTTTACTCCCCATGCAGTCTGACAATCCTCCTCTTCTTCAACTCCAATCAGTTCCACTATTTCCTGCTCCATCAGAAACTGGAAAGAGCAAACTCCCCCTTTGAGCTTTCTTATTTTCTTTAAGTTCTCCACTATTAACAGGGGTCTCAGAATTCTTCCAGCATCAGAAAATATACGGATTTCTCTTTGGTGCTTGTCCCTTTTTATTTCCACCTAAAGAGAAGAAGTATATTTCAATAGATGTATTTTTTTTTTGCAAATATACTTTTTCTATGAATTCCTTTAATTCTCATATAAAACGAAGGTGACAATTAGAAGAGGAATGTTATACAAGGACAAATGAAAAACTGTACAACAATTTTTTCCTATGATGTACATTCTTCAAACTCTTATGAGGTCAATACGAAAGAATATACCTTTGTACAAAAAAGAATACTTGCATTAACAAGTATTTACGTAAACTGGTGTTATGATTTAATGTGTATTCCAACTTCCAGCTAGCATGAACCTACCACTCCTATGCAATCTCAAATGCTAACAAGCCTACCAAAACATTATTGTACACTACTGAATAATATTTAATGAGCACAGAAAAAAACAACATACCTGAGGATGAATTAGCTTGGCACGACGCATGCATCTAAACTGATCAACAAATAAACTTGAATTTGGGCAAACTCCGACCCAATCTCCATTCAAGAATACTTTCTCCATCTTGCCAACTTTTGACAGGGATATGCCATCTAGATTCTCCATTCCACAGGAAATCAACTTATCCAAGATAGATTCTTCCAGTTTTGTGCTAACAAGTGCAGTAGCAGCTAGGTTTTTTTTTAAACCACAATTTTCACCATCTGGGGTAGACAGAAAGCAGAGTCTTCCCCAGTAGGAGGGGTTTCTGCAAGTAGGCAACGAGAACCAAGAGACAAAGGTAGAAAATGAGAAACAAAAGAGGAAAACAGAAAAATGCACATGCCTAATCAACAATTTAAAGAAAGATTCTTCTGCTTCTTACAAAGGAGTCTAACTATGGTAAATCAATAAAGTATGATAGTCAGAGACTGTATAAATATCAGTAATCAGTCCATACACACAGATGTTTTATATTAATCAACTTGAAAATGCATAATTGAAATAAAACTTACGGATATCTAGCATCACCACCCTTCCCAGCATATGCAACCTGCTGACGTGTTTTTCTCAGGTATGTCATTAGCTCAAGGGGATTTCTTCTCTTCAAAGGTTCAACGACACCTGAGCACCTCTCTGTTCTTTTGTAGGGATGACACCATGAACCAGTTGAGAATGCCCGATTCAAGCCATTTGTGATTATCGAGGCATCTAAATAGCGTTCAATTGTCTGCAATTCACGGTCACCGTATAAATCCCTCTGCATAGACTTCGTCATTCTCTTCTCAGCATGTCTTATATGTGCTCGTAACTCCCGAGCAAGCAATTCACCAGCCAAGTGCAGCCTTTTGTTTCTAAAATCATCCTTATTGTCACACTTGCGCTTGCCGGAGTAAGATAACAACAGGCATTTAACAATGTAACCTAGAGAAAAGGCTTTATGCTTGTGTTCACGAATACTTGGAAATAAATTCTTGTCAACATATTCATCAAATAGTTCAACAGGAGGGAACTTTGTATTTTTTATCAATGAATGTACATGGTCACGAGCTTTAACAACATTCCTAAAAGCTTCACAATGATCCTCTGCATCTTGAATGGTTGACAGTATAATGTTGACCAGATCAGGATCTTGATTTTCAATATCAATCATCTCAAATATTTCTTTATCAGATGACGCACCAAGAGCGTAAAACATTATCCAAATTGGCATTGTGGCATATAAAAAATAGACAGTAATAACCTTTGGTCGATTGTATCCTTCAATTTTTGATGCCTCAACAAGCTTTACATAGATTCTCCTGCCTCTGAGCTCAGACAAATATGATGCTGTCCATACTGGCTTGTCAGTAACCCAGATTCTTGTCAAACATTTCTGCTCTTGGGCAATGAAAGTCTGCATAACAGGAAAACTTGTGTCAAATACAAAAGGAAAAAGAAACTTCGTGGAAATGCACATTTTCACATAATAGCTATACTCTCCTTTTTAAAAAAGTTACTACGCAATAAAACACAATCAGTATGGTCTTAAACCATCAATTCGGTTATGGAAAGAAGACATGACAATATGGATATAAAACAATTAACGTAATAGACAACAATAAATAGATAAGGGTTTTCCTCATTGATCAGCATTTATTTACCTTTTCCTTCCCTTTGATCAAAAAGTATCCACCATGATCAAAAAGGCAGTCACTTTTCTTAAGCATGTGTAACCAACAAAGGTTAGACTTTACCATTACAGGTAATCGTCCAATCACAATTTCCCTGCTTTCATCACTCAGTACCCTCTTATGAATATATCCATCTTCCCCAGTTTTGGCCTTGTCGCTTCTCTCTTGTATATAAACCTTAGAAAATAAGTTATTCAGTTAATAGATTTCATAAAAATGGAAAGAAATATCCTCTAAAAGAAATGGAAAGAAATACAAGAATGGAAACACGCAATATTAATTTACCATTTCATAGAAAAAATGTGAATCATAGAGACACAGAATCATAATTGCATTGATGAACTTGTGTAATCACCTGAACCCTGATATCAACTTTCATCTGGGAGGAATACGTCATATTCTGGAGGCGAGCATGTCTAGGGAACAGTTTGAGGCTTCCTTCTCCCTGAATATCATCCCTTTCAGGCCAAAATTCTGGCTTTTCTAGCTTAACCTTTCCGAATGTAATGGTCGCATGCCTCCAAGCACCACCCGCTTTCTTTGAGGGATCATAACCTGGTTCCACTGTTACTTCACCAAGTGAATCAAATAGTTCTTGAATTCCATGCTCAATAAATACGTTATATGAGCCTAACTGATGATCAATAAGACCCCATTCATTGAAGAAAGCTCGTGCAGCCTCCTTGCAGAATTTCTCTAGTTCTGCTACATTCATTTCAGCACGTTCCATCCCAGCAGGAAAATCATTGCCCATAGGCTCAGAACTAACCTTCTCTTTCCCATGATCTTCAAACATAGAGTCACACTCCATGTCTGACTCATAAGGAAATTGTTCGCCATCCATTGCAAAAGCTGACTACCACACTTCTCCAAAGATGTTCCTGCAAATTATAACACACATTGAATGGCAACCTAATACACCATGCATGCAGAAAGAAGGTCAGATAAAATAAACCACAAAACATCCATAATAAGACCTGAAACAGATATATTTTAGTCACATTAACTTTGATTTCCAAGTTTACATTACAGGAGAAAGTAAGCAAAACAAACATCCATAAGCATGATTTGCCAGTCCCAGCCATCCAATTCACTATCACACCCCAAAGGTTGCTGCAAGGCATATAAAGCTCCATGGTCCATTGCAGCATAAGAAGTCCAGTAGCAGGCATCCAGACCAGAAATCTCTTTATTACAGTGGTTGGAGACCCTCTCTGTTCCACTAAATAAGATTGTCACTGATCCCACGGGATCTTGTTTTCGTCCAACCAAAGACGAAAGCACATTTGTACACCCTTCATGCTGTCTTTCCCACTATTTTTTGGTTGCCACCCCAGTACCCGATCGATCATCCAACCTGACAACGCTAATGCATCTATCCTTCCCACTATATTTCAGCATTATAAACGTATCCTCAATCAAGATATCAAACAGAACAAAAATCAAAAAAAAAAAAAAAAAATCAGCAGCACAAACCACACATGTAAGGAACCGAAATGAAACCAGAGCTAAAAAAAATTTCACCAAACAACATTCCTCAAGCCTCATCTACGCGATTACATTTAGACATCAGAGATAAAGAAAATATCATTTCAGACAACATCTCGAAAAGAAACCACATTTACCTCAAAAGACCGATATTTATTTAGTACTACGAACACCAAAAGAGAGCTCCAATCCTGGCGATGAATGGTGAGAACATGGGTGAGAGAGAGAGGGGACAGACTTCGTCACCTTCGAGGACAGGAGGAGGAGAGATCACCGGCGGAGAACGCCGGGTTTAGGGTTTTCCGGTGGCAACTTCTCGGAGTAATCGCTCAAATGTTTCCTTTTTGGAGTTTTCTCATTCCCGGTGTTGGCGATGCCATGGTTTGGACAAAGTGATTTTGGGCTAAAACCACTAGTGGTTTAGGCCCAGCCCGCAGGTTACAGTTGTAAGAAAAAAATTGAGATGTGCGTTTGGTGAAGGCCCAACCGTCCAATGAGGGATGAGCACGGTTAACCCGACGGACCGTTCAAATCGATCCAAACCCTTTGGTTCCTTAAATTACAAATTCCTCTTATTCATATTTTATGTTTTCCCTTACCCTTTGATTCCTTTTTATTCAGTCATTAATTATTAATACCACAAATCAAACATAATTCATTGTTATATAGTGTTAATCAGTAACTGCTATAGTGGTAGCACAATTGGTGTGTCCTTAGCATGGTATGATGAAGGGTTTTCTTTAGAAAGAAAAACAAAAGTATGTTGTACATTTATGAGCAACCCCTCTCAAAAGAACCACAAAAGAACATAATTGATGATAAACTGGTTGACTTGTGTGAAAACTTTTACTATATTTGGTTTGATCTTTTCATGTGTCGAAGCCTATTACTCAATGAGTTGTTTTTATACTTATACCCTTTTAAAAAAAATTCTGCTTTTGCGTGCTTTTTTTAAAACTTTTACTATATTTGGTTTGATCTTTTCATGTGTTGAAGCCTATTACTCAATGAGTTGTTTTTCTACTTATACCCTTTTAAAAAAAAATTCTGCTTTTGCGTGCTTTTTTTTTTATTGAGAGGGTTTTGCTCATGCAAGTTGTGGAAGCATTAGAAGTATGATCATGTATTAACTTGTGCTTGTATGTGTAAAACTTTACCCATTCCTTGGACCGTCACTAAGCTTCACTTTGTAACAAAGAGATAATAGAACTTGGAAATCTTTACAGGCGCGGTCATTTGACCGACTATCACTGATTTCTAAGTTAAATCGCTTATTTGAATATCACGAAAACATTTTTGCTCTCCTCTACATTGATCCATGCTATTATATGCTTAATTTATCTATCCTACGTGACATTAAATATTTTTTTCTCTCTCCTCTGATCCGATTACTTTTAAAACTTAACCATTGATGCATGATAATTTAGTCATATTTTTCATGACATATTTAGTTTTTTTGATTTAATTTCATCATCTCATACATTGATTTATTTAGCATCACTTTAATTCATTTTTGGAGTACTCAACTTACATAATGTTGTTTATCTTTGTGTCCAGAGCATTCAATAGAGTAATGGAGGAAGACTGCAATGAGTTGGAGTGAATTCAGAGGTGAAAATAAATAATTTCTTATCATCATGTGTTGAATCTAGGATCTCGGAATTATTTTGATGATCACAAATTTGTGAGAGAACTTAGTCAATACTAATAAACTTGTTGAAATGATCTTTGAAAGACAATTTTTTTATGTTCAGAGAATGATAGGTCGATCGAGGTTGAAGAACGGACGACCTATGCATAGAGAAGACATAAAGAAAAAATCTTATGTGTGCAGCGATCGTCCAAAGGATGCTAAGTGGTCGACCGATGTGAAGAACAAAGACTAAAGAGATGGAGTAAAGTACTGAGCGGTCGACCAAAGGTGTTGAGCGGACGACCGTAGAGCTGAAGGAAGAAGATAATGGTCGTCCAAGGGTTTCAGAGTGAAGACAGTGGACGACCGGGAGATTATTGATGATGAAGTGGATGTCCAAAGGCTCATGAGATGAAGCAGCGGACGACCAAAGGAATGATAGAAGGAATATCGGTCGACCGAAGATGGAGTGTGGACGACCGATGGATATCAGATGAAGACAAAGGTCGTCCAGGGTCTTGATGAGAAGACAAGTGGACATTCAGAAGTTTGTTAAATCTAAGGTGAACTAAAGATAGGTCGACCGCAGGATGAGCGGACGACCGATGAGGAGACAAAGGTCGTCCGAGGGCTGAAGAGACAAAGCAACGGTCGATCAGTCCATTTGACAGAAGGAACAACGGACGTTCAAGGAATCTGAAGAGTTGTCAGAAAACGTCCAAAGAATGTTAGAAGGAAGAAAGGACATCCGAGATCTCAGTGAAAATGAGCGGACGCCCGAAGTACCCAGAGAAGAAGGAGTGGACGTCTGAAGGATTCAGGGAGAATCAGTGGACGACCACAGAGGTGTCAAAGTGTTGCCACAAGTCAAGTCGATCGATCAAAGATGAAGTGTGGGTGACCGAAGGATCTTGACAGAGGTCTTCAACTCAAGGAGTGGACGTCCGAGAGATTGGTGTTCAATCAGCGGGCGACCAGAAGAGTTAAAAATAGTACAAGTCAAGTTGGTCGACTGAAGATGAAGAGCGGGAGACCAAAGGAGCTTGACAGTTGATTTCAACTCAAGAGCAGACGTCCGAGAGATTGGTGTTCAATGAGAGGATGACCAGAGATGAGTTGATGTTGGTACAAGGTCAAGTCGACAACCACAGATGAAGAGCGACGATCGAAGGAGCTTGACAGATGACTTCAGTCGAGAGTGAACGTCCGAGAAGATTGGTGTGCAATCAGCGGACGATCAGAGATGAGTTGAAGTTGGTACAAGGTCAAGTCGAGCGACCACAGATGAATAGCGGACGACCAAAGGAGATTGACAGATGACTTCACTCGAGAGTGGACATCTGAGAAGATTGGTGTGCAATCAGCAGACAACCAGAGATGAGTTTGAGTTGGAACAAGTCAGGATTGATCGATCGAAGATGAAGCGCGGACGACTGAAGGAGCTTGACATAAGTCTTCAACTAAAGAGTGGACGTCCGAGAAGATTGGTGTGCAATCAGCGGACGACCAGAGACAAGTTGAAGAAGAGAACTCAA
>LTAE01001114.1:2288-59825 GCA_001647135.1 Pontederia paniculata | reverse complement strand
AAAAAAAAAAAAAGAAACGTTGCTAATTTAAAATCAAAGGTATCAATTTGTGGCCATTGAAAACTGTTGCTTGGATATTTAGGTAGTTAAGAACATAAATTTACAATAGTTAATTAATGATGATGATGATGAGGACGAATAGGAGGAGGTAACAAAGTAGGAAAAACTCATGAGTCATGAGCATATATAAAACATAAAAAGAACTTATAATAATAATAATAATAATAATAATAATAATAATAATAATAATAATAATAATAATAATAATAATAATAAATAATAATAATAATAATAATAATAATAATAATAATAATAATAATAATAATAATAATAATAATAATAATAATAATTGAGCTTGAGATATCTTAGCTGTTCAATATATTTCACTTTAAAAAGAATCTCTTTTTTTATTTTTTTTTCTTGATGTAATGAGAAAATATATGGCATCATCTATTGGATTGATCATAATCTATTTATTTCTTTTATTTATTTTCTTTTACATGTGTAGTGCATGTATATTATAGGGCAAAGGGAGTATTTAACTCAATTTGGGAGGATAAATTATAACACACATTTCTATAGCAAGATCGGCGTACCTTGTAGTCAACTGATGTTATAAAGTTTGATAGGAGTCATATGTGCACAAGGTAAATTTACCTTGTGCAAAAATTGTGAACTGAAAGTTATAGCTCTGGCGTTGTACATTTAGTGTCAGTATTATATTTATGAGCTTAATGTTCGTTTTCAATAATATTTGCTATTAGCGCTCATCAAATAAATTGTAATATTAGTTGTTGGCACATCATGATCGATAAGATTAGTTGTTGATATGATTATATATTATTATAGATTATTTGATCACATATTGAATAATTGAGAGAAAGTTTGGTACAATGTGAAATAAGTATTTTGATAAAAATATTTAAACCTAAACTTTTCAAGTTCCTGACTATATATATCTTCTAGTCCTAATATACAATGTAAAGATATCCTACTCTTTCAATAATCTATGTATAAGCTACAAAGGTTATGTGTTTATTCTAGTCTCAATACACAATGGGAAAAAAATGTCATATGATGATTAGTAGCCCGACTATAAGTTATAAATTAGAGATAATTAATAAAATATTTATATTTTTTATATTATTTTTTTTCAAATTAATTAGCATTTAATCTGGCACAGATGCAGGAATTTTAAGGGCCTCCAAATTTGTGGATTATTAATATAAATATTACATATTTAATATCATAAGTAGAAGAAAAACAAATTATAATCAATATTATTATAACTTTAATAAAAAAATTGTATTTATAATTTTTTGCGATACTCATCGGAATCGTCAGTGTTCAGTACTATTAGTATTCAACTAATTTAATTTATTTTATAGTAATTTCGGACAAAGATTATCCTCCAACGCTAAAATTGAGAATATCTATCAATAGAGTTGAGGGTAGAGTGGTAAAAAATTCATCCAAATTTAAGAAAGTCCCAAGTTTTAATCATTTAGATGCAAAAACTCTATTTAGATTTGGAATAGAGAGTGAAATACATAATTATTTTTGAAATTCTGCCATACACCTTTTAGAATATGATTAACTTAGTCAACATATCAATTTTTTAAAATCATCTCGAAACCAATAAAAATCACTATATGTATTTCATAAAATTGAATTAATTCTACTCTTAAGAAACTTAGGAACACAAATATGTTCACTTGTTGAAATATAATGAACATATTTTATGTGTATTTTCGATCCAAATAATTTTAAAAAGTTTTCGTTGAAAATTACCTTCACCGTAGGGAATGCTCGATATGAGGCGATATGAATTAGTTAGGAGCTAGTAGCTCCAAATACTATGGTGGGACAATCCGAATATCTGACCGTACACAGGTCAAACACCAAACAGCAATCGTGGCAGCGGGTGGCGTCTGACGGCATGACGCGTGTCCTTTTACAGTTAAGCCGTCGTGGTCAGGCCACGCTGTCCAAAACCGTTACCGTCCTCTTTCCCTCGCACCTTCGCGAGCAGAGCCGTCGAAGTCGAAGTGCCGGACAGCGCGGATGAAGTAACAGCCGCAGCCACCAACAACACACACAAAAAAGAAAGGAAAAGAAAAGTTTTTGAGAACACGAGCCGACGGCTGCCGAAAGGTTCGAAATCCTCGCTGTGTGGCGACGCGCTTCGCTTCTTTCGACTACTCTTCTTCCAGGTGCACCACTCTCTCTCTCTCTCTCTCGCCTTTATGCGGCATCAAAAACATATCTTGGATGATGATGAGAAGAGGAGGAAGAATCCGAGATCTTTTCTGGGTTTTCTTTTTCTCTTTTATTTTTCGTGATTGGATTTGATCTTTTTTGTTTAGTTTTGTTTTGGGAAATTACACCGTTGTGTTTCTCAGATTCTGCTGATCGCGAGTCGATTGTCAAGTTTAGATTTTTGTAGTGATTTGGGGTTTTGTGGTGGGAGAGGTGAAACGTTCCTGGTTTGGGTTCTGGTTGTTCCGACGATGTCATGCAGCTGAACTGATTAAATTATGCACTCGGAAGAGGGCCGGAGAAGAAAGACGGGACCTTTCCAGGTGGAATCTTTTTTTTGCTGTTGCATATTGCTCAAAATTAATAGGATGACTTGCTAATTCTTCTTTGTTGATCCATGGATGATGCTTTGATCTTTTCGGAACCTTGGATTTGGGTTTCTTTGGTTTTGGCGTTTCTTTTGCAGTTGTTGCCAATTGCTTCTTGTGTCCATGTATATTTCACTCACTGCTCTGGTTTCTGGCAGCTCTATGCCGGAATCATCGCCTAGTTGCAGCTTGCTACGTCTAGAATTGCTCTCGGTATACTACTCTTCCAGGTATCACACCCTTCTATTATCAACTCATATCTTTGCGTATGCACCACAACTTTTTGCTAGTATGATCCTGAAGTGTATGCCATGAGATTTTTGTGGGCATGAACATAGAACTAGGTGAGGGAAACGCCTTATCGAATTGTTTCTTCTTCAATTTCCAATTCTTATTAATGAGCTTAATCATTTTGGAATCTTGAAGTGTATTTAATTTTTGCCGATGCTGTCTATCTACACCCATCTGAGGTATTTTTGTGGCAACTTGACTCAAGATCATGTTTCTACTTAAGTCTTCAAATGGTAGATTGAGGATTAAAAAATCAGACGGCGTATCATAAAATCTTACTTAAAAATAAAAAAAAAGAATAAGAGTAATTAAATAGTTATATATTTTTCAGATTTTATGTTATGAACTGATCAGTTATAAATTTCTCGTTAAATTAGAACTTCCTGGCCACTCTCTACAGGGGTCTCTGCCCACATGGAAGCGGGGAGAGATGGAAAGGATCAAACATGGGAATAAGAAGCAAGCTCTTACTGAATTGTCTCTAATTTTTTGTTAATAATTTGCACTTTACTACAAGCGCAAGGCATAACTTCCAATCAGACAATACTAGTCATCTCATTATTAGGCAAATCATCAATAATTTGTAGCTTAGTCAGGAGAAGATGAAGATCAAGAAATTAGGGTATAATTGGGAATAATATTTGATATCTTACAGTTCGGAAAGGGTATTGAATAGACTACATGAAATATCATAGTTGATCTATATAGACGTCAGATCATTCAGAGATATCATATTCATTGTCCTGTTAAACTCAATCAAATAGTTCATTCAATTTGTGTTTCATCTGGTATCCATGCAATAACTTGAAAATATCATCCATATAGATTTGGAAATATGATATGAGTGAGAAAGTACTTAACCTTTAGGATCAACTGAATTCAAAATTAAGATTTTTCCAATAATTTTCTAATACAAATTCTAGAACAATAATGGACATTTTATAAACATGAGCGATGAGTCATGTATCATCATAGTAACACTTAAAGCATTTTCTCTGAACTATCTTGATCCGGCAGTTCCTATTACGAAAGACACTTATGGACACGAATATCAGCATGTCCTTTAATAATTGCATCGAACACTTACATTCGTTTGAAGACAGTTGAATAATTACCTTACAATGAATATCCTCCTGGCATTAATTCTTTGATCCAACCTATTTCTGTTGATGTCTACTTTTGTTTCTCAAGATCTTATTGAGACTTTTTCTCACTTCTTGCGATTGGTAACAAAAGAAAATAGGTCAATGGGAAATTAATTCTGTTTAACTGAATTTCAAAGAAAAGTTAGAGGGAACTCTTTAGAGAGAGAAAATTGGTTTCCTCCTTCACAATCTCTCTCAAGCTTCTATAGATCTTATTTTATTAAATACAACTAAAGGAAAAAACAATAAGCTACTTTTTTCACTTATTTTTCCTGGGATTCAATATTTTATATTTTACCAATTGCTTCATATTCGATACAAAATTCTAGAATAGTCGTCTTAACACTTTCACTTCGAAACTGAAAGACAAATTTGACTCTTAACCATTCTTATTCATGGTCAATATCATACTATTACCTTTTCTAAGAGTTCTCTCTTTTGATACACTATATTCTGAATTTTTTTGAGGATATGGAAGATAATGAATATAATCAGTCCAGAGTTTGATACAGAAATGGTAATTCATTAGTTAATAAATTTTTTCCAGGACATTGCTTCTGGATATGCTGCATCTGGTGCTGCCCTTGCATATAATTCATTAGATTTCATAGCAGTAATTTAATACCAAATTAAAGTGTCAGGCACACAATAATTCCTCAAAATATTGTAATTGAAATATATACCATGTCGCGTGCCTGCTTATATAATGGGCATAAAGTTAGTCTGTTACTTCCTTAGGGTACATGCTTGGCGGCCCTTCATGTATTCTTTCTTACCATGTGGTGTATGGTAGGATAATAAATTTCTTATTGAAGCTAATATTTTTTAACACCCTTTACATTTTAACCTTGAAGATGTAGGATAGTTTCATTAAACACAATGAAGTACTGATTCGCTGACAAGGGACGCTCTACACTGCTTGTTGAGTGACGCGAAATGCTGTAATATGTTTTCTCTTGGTTAGGATCGCTTAAAGAAACCATTTAAACTTTATTGATTTGTATATGTACCTATTCCTGTTATTAAAGCATAATCATCAGACCTATTCAATTCGTTAGAATCATTTAAGCTTTCTCCATTTTCCTTGACAATGGACCTGGTCTTAATTGTATTATGTCATTTAACCCTATGAGCTCCTCCAGTCTTTAGCTCGTGATATGCTATATGAATTTGACCTTATCAATTATGAAAAGTTAATTTCAGATTCATCACATAACTATTGGCACTGATCATGGCTAAGTTTGCTTTGTTTCAAGTATGACAATCACTGAAGTATCAGTTTTACATGTATGCTTATTTTTTATGCAGTCATGCAGCTATATCACCATCCTTATTCAATGAACAGCCAGAAGGTTCGCCTAGTACTAGAAGAGAAAGGCATTGATTATACATCATTTCATGTTAATCCTCTGACAGGAAAAAACATGGATGCACCATTTTTCCGCATGAATCCTTCTGCAAAGCTTCCTGTATTTCAAAATGGTTCTCATGTCATCTTTCGAGCCATGGACATTATCCAGTAACTTTCTTTCCTATAGCTTATCTACTTTAAATATTTTGCATTTTCTGGTTCATCTATGAGGTATATCTCTTTCATAACATGGATCTGAAAGTAAAATCTGAATTTCAGGTATATAGACAAACTATCAATATCATTAAATGGAGAGAAAGATTCCAGTTCAATCAGTAGGGAAGTTATGAGATGGATGGAGAAAATCGAAGATTGGCATCCTAAATTGTTCACTTTCTCACATGTCCCAGCCAAGTACCGCACGTTCATTTCCAAGTTTCTTCACCGTGTCATCATTGCTCGAATGGCTGAAGCTCCAGATTTGGCTAGTGTATATCATGTAAAACTTCGAGAAGAATATGATAGCGAAGACAAGTTAAGAGATCCTGCAAGTGTTAGGCAGAGTGAGGAAAAACTCGTTCGCCTCCTTGATGATGCAGAAATGCAGCTTAATGAGACGATGTATCTTACTGGAAGTGATTTCACTGTAGCAGACTGCATGTTCATCCCTATTCTGGTACGAATAACGCTACTGGGTCTTGAGGAGGAGTACATTAATATGAGACCAAAAGTAGCAGAGTACTATAAACTGATAAAGAAGAGGTCATGCTACAAAAAGGTGATTGGGAAATATTTTTCTAGATGGAGAAAATACCGGACTCTTTTTAAGACGTTATGCTTTCTAAGTATAAGAAGTGCGTTTAGAAAGTACTAAATATTCAGCTCAATCAGATATTATTGTTGGACTGAATCAAATACATGTCAATAATTTTGCAACGTTTCCTGCTGCGAACTGGAAGTCAATAATAACATGGTTCCAGCACCATTTGGTGAAGGAAGAAGTTGCAATGCAAAATGATTATCAGTTATAAATTTGTGAACTCAGATGCATCCTTCTTAATGGCAGAAGGTATTCTTTTAGCTCATAATTTCTTTGTGAAGGTTCTCCACTGTTTCGTTCGAATTGCATAATTATTCAGTTGTACATAAATCTTTCTGAACTGATTGTATATGTTTACCTACATGAGCTTCTGACACTGTAAACTTCCACTATAGTTGGCTCTATCTGTCAATAGATATTAGATGATTGATCTGCCAATACGGATGGATGATATTGCTCTGTGTATGTGCCTGAGGTAAATTCCTCCTTGTCAGGATACTTTTGGTTCCTACTTCTATGTATCCACTGTTGTCATCTGAGAAACAATTCTTATATCAATATGTAATTCAAAACACTGTAAACAATTCTTAACGCGTATATACTTTTGTTTGCTGACTGATAAGCATCTGAGCTGAATTTTCTTTCGAAGACATCTTTTATTCTTTCTTTAGGTGTATACACAGAACATAAGATGAGTTGGCCAGCCAAGACAAACATGAGTCTATCTTGGCATGACAAACTGAAGGAAGCTGAAATGATGAAGAAAACATTACTTCCAGGGTAGTAAAACACTGTTGAACTCATCTTTGGAAACTATTGCATTTTTTTTTCTTGAAGTTACAATTATCTTTTTTTCTTCTAGAAACTACCCATTTTAATTAGGAAAGGGGAGGGAAAGATGAAAAAGGTTCCTCATGCCATGTCTGGACATGCATTGCAAAATATTTCAGCCATTGAATCATGCATGCAATGGGGGACCAGGGGACTATATAGTTGATGACTGTGGCCTTTTCCTCATCACTATACAGATCTTACAAGCCCCATTTTGATACTGTGGTGCATTATTTTGTCATAGGGGGTTAGCCGGAGGTTGACCATGGGGGCAGTGATTTGTCTGAACATTCTTGTGCGCCAACATACACAACATGTGGAGAAATATTAATGTCCATTGCATGATGTCTAAAGAGCCTTAAAGAACTGGAACATTGTGGGCACATATTTGTGTCTGATATGATGAAGTGAATGTTGCCAATGGTGTGAATTGGCCTATTATGATTAACCAACGGTTCAGAATGAGGCTAATGGTAGGGTCATTTACTGCAAGGATATCATGTTCATCTCATGCATGGCAATACTAGAAATGGATGAAGGTTATTTAAAGCAGCTGCAGCCATCATCTCTACCTCAGGGCAGATGGAAGAATCAGGCCCACTTGATTTTGGGATAAGCATCTGTCAACAGAATCAGAAAACAGTTGGCTACTTGCTGCAGAAATTTTTGACCAGCCTTTGAAATTAAATCTTCTCACTACTACACTCCACTGCTGGAAATGTTACCACTGTAAAGTCTGCAAGGTTACTTCCTCCTGTTGGGCTGCTGCTATAGGCATTTTGTTGCAGGAATTTGTTGATCAATCAACATTTGTAAGAGAGGGGTACTAATGGGCTTCTGTCAGCAGGTGTAGAACAGGGTCAATATTTGTCATTGCATGATGTTAATTTGGCCACTACACCAACATGTGCAGTTCACATTAGGCCAAATTAGTGGACCAACATAAGGATCAAATCCAAAGTATAATGCAATTGACATAAAAGGAAAAGCTTGCCATCAAAAGAAACAACAACTTTTGGCTGCACAAAGAGGGGTCATAAGACAAAGAGGGTTCTGTAGTGGGAGGGGGAAATGGGCAGTCCAAAACTTGGACTGTATGGTCACTCACTCACCTCTCTGTGACCCTCCAAATGTTTCAGAGGAGAGAAGAAGACAAAGGCAATTTTCCTGTGTCAAAAGTCCTACCACAAGATGTAGACCAAGATATGAATAATTGAACTCTAATGTGTATCACATTCATTGTTTGGAACAAATAAATGTCTGCAACTTTTTTTGAACTCCTCTAGATTTCATTTTTCCCTCTCAAGCCTCAGTTCATTCTTTTTGGAACCAACCCTTTTAAATGTTCTTCACTTCACGTGACCATGTTGCACCTTAACATGGCCAGAGAGGTCATAACATCCGTACTCTGTGGACTGTTCATATGGTCTATGCATGACATGTTGCTGCTTGCTGTGGGATCAGATCACTTGTCATAGATTTCAGCACTATTTTTTTTAAATTATTTTTTTTGCAGTTGTCCAATGCGGCAGTACTGCAACACTCCAATGCTTCCATATGACTACTACACTGGCAGCACCCTGAGAGCGGACATCGAGAATCCAGAACAAGAGATTGTTCACTCATATGGCATCATAACTGAAGATTGATACTACAAACATGCCATGTAGACAACATGCAGCTAAGCAAAATGTCTCTCATAATTAACTATTTCTGTACTTTTTTTTACATAGTTTCTTTTTTTTCGAGCTGATTAGAGTCACTTATGAGGATATTATTGTTGTTATAATGATCAGCTGTTATCACTGTTACGGTCCGTGATGGGTGATCACATCCCGTGATGAGTTACATGGACTGCGGAGTCATCTTGACTATGTAGTTGTCGCTCATTTTCTCCTTCGGTCACACCAGTGATTAAGAGCGTGACAGTGCGCCAATGCACATCGGCCGCAAACGTGGGTATAGATGGAAAGGAATGGCGACAGTTGAACAGCGGACGTAACGACCGGATTGAATGGGCGGACGATGACGGATAGCCGATCAATAAAAGGGAGTGGACGTCTATCGGGAGCTCCATCCATCGAACGAAAAACTTCATGCTCTTTATCCGATTTTGAATTTGTCGGATACTAACAATTCAAGAGCTCGAGCCAGTACTTAAAACATATAGTAATAAAGATTAATCTCCATCTTTTGGACTTGAATTTCGGATAAAGAGAGTCCTCTTCGTCTTACAGACAATACATATTTCGGAGAAAGATACAATTGGTTAGCCTCGATCCAAAAATTGTGCAACAAGTTTGTGCTTCATCTGGTTGGGACCCTTCCCCTCCTCTCCGGGGAACATAACAACTTGAAGGGGAAGAGAAGGAAACATCAAAAGAGAGTGCATATGCAGATGTGTGTGTTATAAACAGCAAAATCATTCCATAATTTGTGTGAAAATATAAATTATTAACGTTCATGAATCAATCAAGTCTCATCATAAATAGTTTTCACAAACTCCGAGAATTTTAAATAAATAAATTTCGGCCTTCCAAATATATTTATCGGGTTTAGCATCGCATTCTTTGGAGCTACCTAATTATGAATATTTCTTGTTATTGAATTTTATCTTATTCCCTTTTTATTTTTTTTTCTTGAGAGATAAAGAGAAGTGTAAAACTAACAAATACTCAAGTCACAGTTCTTATGTGATACAATAAAAAAATATATTTATATTTTTTAATTACTTTTGTAGTATTTAAGATTTTATCTTGATTAATTTATGTCACTTTAGATCCAACACTTGACAATTTTTTTTTTTTCATATGCAAAGCCTCGAATTTGAAATTTGCTTAAATGAAAAGGAGCGAGTAATTACTCCATTCCAACTACACCACGTATCATTCACTGTAATTTACGTGTGGATGATACAATTACCTCAATCGAATTTATCTCATTTGTGAGAGATAAAAGTTGGATGCATTCTTGTGTTGCATGTGTACATTTCACATAACCTAATTCATGTTAATCAAAGTGAAAATTCAGTTGAATGTTTCACTTATTTTGGGTTAAATGGTTCATTTATAATTACCCCGCAAACACTTATATATGCACATGAAACAACCTCAATCAATTGATGCATTTGTCAATTTAGGATCTAATGTGTCATATCATAAAACATATCTCATCAAATCATAAGTAATTCTTAGCTTATTAATGATTTATATATATATATATGAGGGTAGAAAATATACGACGCTAAAGTTACAGTAGTTCAATTACTCTCACAATTTATACAGACTTATTAGGTGCGAGTCTATAAGTACAAATTCTTATGTGATACAATAAAAAATATATTTATATTTTATAATTACTTTTCTAGTATTTAAGATTTTATCCTGATTAATTTACGTCACTTTAGATCGGACACTTGATATTCTCGTTGATAATTTTTTTACATACGCAAAGACTCGAATTTGATATTTGCTTAAGTGAAAAGGAGCGAGTAATTACTCCATTCCAACTCCACCACGTATCATTCACTGTATTTTACGTGTGGATGATACAATTACCTCAACCGAATTTATCTCATTTGTGAGAGATAAAAGTTGGATGCATTCTTGTGTTGCATGTGTACATTTCACATAACCTAATTTATGTTAATCAAAGTGAAAATTCAGTTGAATGTCTCACTTATTTTGGGCTAAATGCTTCATTTATAATTACCCCTCAAACACTTATATATGCACATGAAACAACCTCAATCAATTGATGCATTTGTCAATCTAGGATCTAATGTGTTGTATCATAAACAATATCTCATCAAATCATAAGTAATTCTTAGCTTATTAATGATTAAAAATATATGAGGGTAGAAAATATACAATGCTAAAGTTACAGTAGTCCACTTACTCTCACACAAGGTTGTTAAGATCGAGATCTTACTTAGGATCGGAAGAGAGTTACAAGATAGACGATCGGATAAGGATCGTTTGATTTTGTGAAAGATATTATAAAGATCGTAAAGATCTCATAGGATCGGTAGGGAGTTAAATATTTAAAGATAGTAAAATAAATCATAAAAAATCGAGATCTTGATAATCTTGCTCTTACATTTTATACAGACCTATTAGGTGTGAGTCTATAAGTGTAAATTTATATGTGAGTGGAGATGAACCGCGCTATAATATAACATACACTATTGTACACCCATTTCATCCTATAAATCACTAAGCAAATATTATGAACCACAAATTCAAATGGAATATCTGCCCAATAATATTTGAGTTATTGGTGCATTAAGCACATCATTGCACCAATGAGTTCACACAGATTAATTTGTTGAACAAGGGTCCATATATGCAATATCTATTTCTTTTCCTGATCAATGGCTGAGACATAATGCCCTGTGAGCAGGAGGAATCATATCATTATTATAATTACTGTGATGTAGCAGTTGCAAGCGCATATGGCTACACATAAATGGTTGTCATGTGAAGATGGAAGGGGACATTAATCAAGAGACCAAATTTGACAACTCAGTTGTGAATTAGAGGAGAGGAGACAAATGTGTAGCATTGTGCATTAATTTATAGAGAAAGGGGAGGGTCACCGCCCCAGTTATAGAGTCCACAATTGAACTTTACACAATGTCATCATGTCACATGCCTAATTAATTAATGATG
Organism: Pontederia paniculata; assembly: GCA_001647135.1. NCBI lineage: Eukaryota > Viridiplantae > Streptophyta > Magnoliopsida > Commelinales > Pontederiaceae > Pontederia > Pontederia paniculata. Next base: position 48,090 of record LTAE01001114.1, on the reverse strand, counting down.
AAAAAGTTTATATATGGATCCTCCTTTTTTCCTGTATATTGTTTCTTACCAGATTATGCAATGTGGTTGGCGAAAAGCTTGCATGAATTTAACCTGACCATGTTAGATATTTAGTTCAAATCAATAATTAAAATTATGAGCACCTATTGGATCAAAATTGAATTATTGTCTAGGAGATGAGCATAAATTTTTTTGGACACCCATTTTATAATCATTATGTGTAAATGTACTAGCATCAAACTAATATAATGTTCGAGCGATAGACCTCTATTTGTTAAGATGATGACTTCGGAGTTTAAAGATATCGTTGCTTTTGATATGTCAACTTTGATATAATTCAAAGCTTAGTACATGAATAGGTAAAAAAAAAAAATTCAACTAAATATGAATTTCAGCGAGATTTAAATTCAAAATATATGACTTTGATATCATATTAAATTAGATATACTATCAATAAATTTAAAAACTTAAAGTAATAAAAATACTATTTTTGTATTCTTAACAGCGTATGTACCGAAAACTAACAATTAGTAGTAGATCATCATACATGTCATAATTCCGTGATCTCAATAATTGTCCAAAGCTTGTACATGTAAATGTTATGCTTTTTAAAGGATTAATACGTGAAAAGTTAAGAATATTTTTTTGTGCTTTTTGCTCGGAGATCATTTAATAATTCGTAGCTCGATTCTTTAGCTCCATCATGCCTTGAGCTAAATCCTCAAGTGGAGCTAATTAATCGACCACGATGTTTAAGATAAGAAATTGAGATTTTACATAAATAGTAGTAATTATCTAACTAATCCCATTTAATATGAGGATCTAATCTTGTATTACCGAACGATTACGACAATAATCCATTTTCGGATGCTACTTATGTTACATTATTTTACTTTGACATAGGAATGTAGCCGTATAAACTATATATAGTATAATATTGTGATGCACCATATATGTCAATATTATGTAGGGTTACATGGCCAAGTCTTAAAATGGGGCAATTCATTTAAGACAAACCAACCATATTGTCGTATGAAGGCAAACATGTAACATGAACAAATCAAGCATTACATGTATCCTCTCTAAATGCATATCCTCAATTATATGCCCGTAAATTATAATCCACAATTTTAATGCCTTCTTTCCTTCATTTTCAATATTTGCTTGGGTGCCCATTCGGCGCATGTACATGATTAATTCAGAGGCGCATGTACATGATTAATTCAGAGTTAAAATACAACGATATTTTTTGAATAAATTAATGATTTTAAAAATTAAATTTGAAGTAGCTAATTTTCATCGATCCTAAAACACAGCTTTATTAATTAATTATGTCAATCAAATTTATTTTGTTCTCAATATTTTGTAAGGTTGTTGTCATGGAGGGCATGCACAAGTAGCAAGTCAGTCCACAACATGTTATCAACAAGAACAGCACCAAGTAGCTCGCTAAATTCTGATGCTAATTAAATGCATGGTGGCGATGGAGCGGCCGAGTCACATGGAAACAGTTAAAGAGGAACGTGAAGCCCGAATTTGGAGGGGGAGAACATGCCGCCTCCCAATAGACCGAGGAGATCAACAAAAGAGGAGAGAGATTGAATAAAAAAAGAGGAGAGAGATTGTTTACTTTTTTTTTTTATTTGAAGTTGAGGGCGATCGATGTCCAATTGGTTTGGGTTATTGAGAACATAAAGCCATTAAGATATTGCAAATGTCGAATTAATTTCATGAACTCATAAAAAAAGAATATGTTCAGAAGAAAATATTTTTCATATCATCTTTGGGGAAAATATTTTTTAGTATTTAGTTCAAGTAAGATGCAACGAGTCACATGATCGGTCACCCCTGTTTTTAACATGGTTCACTATTTAGTACGCTATATATTATTTTTTTATATGTATGAAAAAATAAGTGTGCAATGCATTTCTACGCATGCATCCTCCCCATATATATAGAAATAAATAAATAAATTTACACTTAAACGTTTTTTTTCTTACGCAAACCAAGCAACATAAAAAGATCAGAAAGAAACACGTTTCCTGATGTTCATTTTCCACTAGGTTTGTTTACAATTAGAATGTTTTTTTTTTGCATATTATACAATTTACATAGAATGCAGTTCCTGCTGGATATAAAACTAAAGAAAAAGTGAAAAGGAAACAAATAAATAAATAAAAGGGAGAGAGAGCATCTGGAACAGTTATCGCCTTCTTTTTACATGCTTTTATATGACCTAACAAAATTATGTACTGAAATATAGAGAAAAGTGCTTAAAAGAACTCAACTTTTATATTTGTTGCAATTATGACCTAAATTTTTATTTATGGGATAAAAAGTCATCAAATTTAAAACCTTTATCAAATATAGTCAGAACCTTTTTTTTAAATAAAAAAACACACTTTTATTTTTTTTCTCATTTTTAACCTCATAATATATTTTAAGAAAATGATTAAATATAATATTTTAAATTCTTTTCATAATAGATACTATGTAGATAGTATTATTTGTACCTAAAATATAAAAAAATGTATGTATACTTTTTTTTGAGTTGTTAATAATCATTTTTAACAAATATATTGTATAGGAGAATTAGTTGTTCAATAAGTTATATAAAACATAGATTAATGGTATATATTAATAAATGATAACATTATTAATTAATTATTATTTAAGAGAAAGTTGAACTCAATTATATGTTTATTCTTTTCATATACAAATAATAATGTATATATAATATCTATTTATCCATGTGAGCTTATGGCATCAAACTTAATAACTTTTTTGAATTAAATATTACGAGATTAAATATGAAAGATATTTGAAAGTGGATTTTTATTATTCAATAAAAAATGGACCAAATGAGATATAAATTTAAAATTTTATATATTTTTTACTAATAAACAAAAGTTTAAGTTATATGCGCAGTAAATAAATTTTTTTATACAATTTTCTCTTGAAACATATGTTCCTAATAATGAATCACCTTATCAAGTAAGAAAATAATTGAAATCTCATCAAATCCTTTAATTCAATCTAACGTTTCCTTTTACATAATTTTGATGCAATAAAAAACATTGATAATAAAAAAGTACTGTTAATTGAAAATTAATCGTAAGAAAAGAAGAAAATTTAAATAAATTTGTTCTGTTCTGATGACCACAAAACAGAGTAAGTTAATACATCAAAAAAATTGAAAAAACCGACCTCAGCAGTCACGCTAATGGATACAGTCTTAAGCAAGAAACGTATGAGTGCCTAATTAATGATTAGTTTTCGTCTTAAAAGTATGCACACGCATACAACATGCCATCAATTACGTCTCTGTCTCCTCAAGTAAACTTGATTCAATGTGATTGGAAAACTAAATTTCAAAATAAAAAAGCTAAAAACTAAATCACTAGTAATAGAGGTTCAAGTCTTGGAGAATAAAGTGTGTCTCTTGGGGCAACTAATTTTATTCTTGAGAGAGATATCAAGGGAACCATTAAATTTTGGAAATAGAAATGTGATCAATTAATAGTTATTAGCAAGTAGACCAACCTCTTTTTCCTTATTAAGCAACAACTAGAACATTCTATAATTCACCATAAAGTACCAATTGGTGGAGAAAATAAAATCCAAGTCATTGCTCTAATATAATGCTAATTCCTGTTTGATGGTACATAACATATGGCCATGCCTTTTCTAACACCCAAAGATAAGATGTCTCATATTATTATTATTATTATTATTATTATTATTATTATTATTATTATTATTATTATTATTTTTTTTTTATTAAAAGACGAGATTATTTATGAATATCCATGATACCAACACTCTAATAATTCATAACCAATGATAAAAAAAATGTTGCATAAAGTTGCTTAATCCAAATAAATTAACATGAAATAATATATGTTTTAGTACATATCTAAGTTATTACATAAATAATAGAAGAGTCCTTGATTCAAATGTGCATTATACATGTTATTGGCTATATGCGCCTTATTAATGTGTAGTATTAATTTACAATAATTGGATGAAATCCCAATGTATATAATGTAGTTTTTCATGTGGGCATATAATTTAAGAAGATTACAAATTTTAATAAGAGATTAAAGAAAGGGGGAGGAGCAAAGAGGAAGAACATGGCAGGGGAGTGGCATCCAAGTTAAAAAGCTCCGCTTGATTTATACGGCAGGAATTCTGACAGAAAACTCCAACATTTCCAAGGCAAGTAGCCGACCAAATGCCCCGTATTTCTCCTTTTTCTTTTGCTATCGCCTCTTCAATCAATCCATCCAAAATTCAAGTAAAAGCCACCCACCAATGTAACATTCAGCAAAACAAAACAAAAAAACAAAAAAAGAAATGTTTTTTTAATATCTTCATAAAAGTAAAAAAACTTTATACATTAACAATAAATAATATTTTATAATAAACATTCGTTGATTTCTTTTTTGTTTTTTCTCTTTCTTGGTGGCACATCATTTGATAAAATAATATTTCGTCACCAAGTCAAGAAATTTATTTTGTGGTTTGAATTTGATGAAACCTAGTTTTCATTAATCAATATAACTATTAAATATAGTTATTAAATTAATTTAACATTACTTATCATTCTTTAGTTAAAAAAACTGTACCTTCCAAATTAATACTCGTTATCTGAATTGCTAATCATGTGAAAAAGTAGAATCATACTCCTTGTTAAATGTGCTATGATAATAAATACTCATTTTTATCCCTTGAGATATACACAACTTGTGCCACAAGTGCCCCCAAGAAAAAGAAAAAAAAAAGACGTCAAACAAAGCCACCCACGAAGCCAAATCCAATAAATATTTTAGCAGCAATAGATTTGATAGGGCAAGTAAGTTTACGGCAGACAAAGCAAACTAAAGATAAAAAAAGGAGGGGGAGCTCATTAACTACTCGCGGCATTTGGCACCAACAGTAGCGTTACAGCTCCCATTCCATGCGCAGAGGCCATAAAAACCCGCCGGAAAGCTTACGAAACTGCTCACCTGAAACTGCGCCACAAGCGTCATGAAGGTCCGGAGCCACGAGGAAGAGAAGACGAAGAAGACGGCGACGATGCTGCAGCAGCAGCTGCAGAAGCAGCAGAGCTCGGGCATGCAGAATTCGACCATGGAGGAGGAGGGGAACGGAGGAGGAGAAGGGAAGACGGTGGTGGTGGGGGTTCGGATGGACTCGCAAAGCAGGGAGCTGCTCACTTGGGCCCTCGTTAAGGTCGCCAGCCCCGGCGACCTCGTCATCGCCCTCCACGTTCTCCCTTCCGCCACCAGCAGAGGTGCGGCCTGTGAAGTCACTTTTCTTCTCTTCTCTTCTCTTCTGTTCTATCCTGTACTTGTTCTCATCGCATCCTGTTTTTTTTTTTCTTCTGCTGTTGTTTGCAGAGTCGCCGGACGTCGATATAATGTCATCCTCGTCGTTGCTTTCCCTCGTCAAGGCATTCGACTCCGTTCTCGCCGTCTACGATGGATTCTGCAACCTCAAACAGGTCTGAATAATGCGCCTTCCTGTTCTTTCCTTTTCTGACAGCAGAGACGAAGCCAATTCAAAGCTCATGAGCATCTAAAAACAGGGGGGAATCCTGCATGTAAAGGGATCGCCTTTGGCTTCGTCTCTCTGCTGTCGTGGTCGTGTTCTGTTCCTTGTTGTTGTGTGTGTGTGCAGTTGATGTTGACTCGTTTGCTTCTGTCTGTCTCTCTCGATAGATTGAGTTGAAGATGAAGATTTGCAGAGGGTCTTCGATTCGCAAGGTTTTGGTGCACGAGGCGAAATCTTACGGCGCCGTCAGGCTCATCTTGGGCGTTAACAAGAACGTCCGCACCATCGGGTACAAATCTCAATTTCTTCTTCTCCTTGTTTGGTATTCGACGCTGTGCACATGGTTTCAGCTCACACGACTCAGCTCCATCGATCTCTTGTCAGGTCTTCGTGCACGTCGGTCGCCAAGTACTGCGCGAAGAAGCTGTCGCCGGAGTGCGCCGTGCTCGCGGTCAACAACGGCAAGATCGTCTTCCAGAGGGAAGCGTCTCCGGCTACTCGTTCCACAGGTCGGTTCTGTCGGAATTCTGGATCAAAAGAGGAGGCGAATCACGTCTCTTTTCGATTCTGGTTGTCCTAATAAGAGTCCAATTTTGATTCGTCCACTGTTCATATTCCAGGAGCAGTGAAAGAGAAGGCTGATGACGCCACGCTCATTAATGCTCACACTTGGCAATCTACAAAGAAGTCCAATACCTCGAGCTCTTCCCTCCGGCGCTCGCCCACCGTGACGAGGCGTAGCCCCGGTCACGGCACCGTTGCCGACGGTGTCATGGAGGGACGCAGCCGTTCGGTCTCTTGCTTCGCTGTGGCAAGGGACAAAGATCCGTCTGCCTATGGAGAGCACATGAAAAAGGAGCCCCTGGCAATTGTTCCCGTGAAGAAGAGAGAGGCTCCATTGAGCACCCTGTCAGCTTTGTTCAGGGACATGTCCGAAACAAGTCCCGGCTGGCCGCTCCTCCGGCGAGCAATCCTGCCAGACAAGGGGACTGATCATCACGAAGAGAAGTCTGGGATGTCTGTGGTTCAGTGGGCAATGCGGCTTCCAAGTCGGTACGCTGCAGCACCAGCGGCTCATGGTGGTCGCAGGGCCACTAAGCCAGATGCAAAGGTCGGCTCAGAACCTGATGAAGATATCCTCCTCGGCGTCCACGATTCCACTTCGTCAACCTCTGTCAGAAAGGTCCCGGAGGAATTGAAGTTTCTTGAAGAGAAGTATGCATCAGTTTGCAGATTGTTCAGCTATGAGGAACTCATGCATATTACTGGCAACTTCTCACCAGGTCAGTACCATGATAATTAAAGCATGTCAAGTATGAAGATATAGCAATGCTTGATCCGATCATGTTGTCAAACCTTGCAGACAATTTAGTTGGAAAAGGAGGCAGCAGCAGGGTCTTCAAGGGCCATCTGGAAGATGGCAAGGAGTTGGCAGTGAAAATTTTAAAGACCTCGGAGGATGATGTGATGAAAGAATTTGTTTCAGAAATTGAGATCATCACTGTACTGCACCACAAGAACATAGTTTCTCTGTTTGGATTCTGCTTTGAGAATGACAACCTTATATTGGTCTATGATTTCTTATCAAGAGGCAGCTTAGAGGACAACCTTCACGGTATGATTTCACCTTCTGTACGATTAGATTTTGCCTGTTCCCGGTAGAAACTTTTTTTCCTATACTCACTTTTGGAATCCAATTCAATGCCTAAATTGTGTAGGGGAACGATGCAACAAGAGTTCTCTCAGCTGGGGGGATAGGTATAAGGTGGCACTGGGTGTTGCAGAGGCACTAGATTACCTACACGGTTCAGACAATGCTCGACCGGTCATTCACCGTGATGTAAAATCGTCGAACATTCTCCTCAATGATGAATTTGAACCGCAGGTATTGTTTTTTCCGATGTTTCATTGCTCAGAATTGTGTTCAGATTTGTATCAGTCTGAAAGAAAACCTGTCACCGGATGTCTTATACTTGGCATGCTTTGATCAGTTGTCAGACTTTGGCCTTGCAATGTGGGCGTCTGCTTCGGTATCCCAATCGACATGCAACGATGTAGCCGGCACATTCGGGTGAGCTCTCTTTTGCAACCTGATTGTATATCAAAGAAAACATAGTTTTGATCTAACAGTTCTCATGATTACTTTTTCTAACTTGGTTTCTTCGTATGCAATGCAGGTACTTGGCTCCTGAGTATTTTATGTATGGTAAGATCAACGAGAAAACTGATGTTTATGCATTCGGCGTCGTGCTTCTGGAGCTTGTGTCCGGAAGGAAGCCGGTGAGCACCGGGTGTCCCAAGGGGGAGGAAAGCCTCGTCATGTGGGTAAGCACTCTGATACTACTTTGTCACAGTGCACCTGTAAGGCAAGGCTGTCTTGTTAATAATAATTCAGAGCGTTTTCCTATGAGATATTCTCGAGATCTACTACATTTTTTACATGGAAACTAATTGCATCAATATTATGGCATTGAGGAAGGAATTAATACATCTGTTTGAAGTGATAACCTGGGGATTCTTTGATCTCAGGCAATGTCCATCCTACAAGGTGGAAAATTTAAGCAGCTGGTGGATCCATGCCTTGGGTCAGACTACGATGAGGACCAGTTGCAAAGAATGATCCTGGCTGCTTCGCTTTGCATCAAACGAGCCCCTCGATCTCGGCCGTGCATGCCACATGTAAGCCTCCTTTTGCTGATGTAACGATGAACTGCCATGGGTTACTTGTTAACCATGATTAAAAATGAAGCTTTCATTTAAGGAAGACCAAATGTTGTATATTTAATTCTTTATTCTTGAATTTCTAATGTCAGGTCCTAAAGCTGCTCAGAGGGGACAGTAAGACGCTCAAATGGGCCACATCACAAGTTGGCACTCTGGAGGAGGTTGACGAGTTGGACGAGGAAGCAACCTTGAGCCGCTCCAATAACATCCAATCCCACATCAATCTCGCACTGCTTGATATAGACGATGATTCAGTATCCGTCAGCAGCACAGAGCCTGTGGATTTCCTCACTGCAAACAAGTCATTAGAGGAGTACTTGCAAGGGCGATGGAGTCGCTCCTCCAGCTTTGACTGAACTGGCTTCTTCCCAGTCACAAAGTGTATATACCTTTGTTCTTTCTTTGTCCTGACAAAAAAAAAAAAAAAGAGAATTGTATTTGTTGAATTGCAAGAGGATTGGGATGAGAGGTGATATGATATACCCTCCTCCTTTCCTTTTGTTGCAACATTGTATGTATACATGGTCCTTTGTAGTTTCTTCTATTGAAGGGACCAAACTTCAATCTTTGTTAAGTGTTCCCTAAACAAAGGTTACGAAGAAAATAAGTTATTTTCTCCATTGTTGAAAGCAGCCAAACTATACTAATTGCGTTGAGTTTAATGGAGTCAAAGATCCTTTAATGCTCCTGTTATTTTGTTCTTAGTCACGTTTCAACTATCTGAACCAAGAGAATATAAGACGTTGATGTCACATAGCTGCATTTGTGGTTCATTGCAATGAATTCAGTGAAGGGCCAAAGAATGTCCTTTAGGTACTGTACCTGTTGTTTTTTTCTCAATCACGTTTCCAGCTGTTTGAACCAAGAGAATTTAAATTTGTAGATAAGATGTTGATGCTGCATGAACGTATCATGCAAGGCTGAAGTGATACAATTTGTATACCAACGTTGAAGGACGTTCCTTACCTTCGTCCTGCTACTTGTCTTTGAATTGTCATGTTTAGTGATAAACGACAGTTGTTGCAACTATGATGGCATTGAATTAAGATATTTTTTTCTGTCAAACCGACGAACAATAGTTGTTTTTGCTCACTTAAGGAAAATCTTGTTGGAAGTATTATGAAAAAGGAACACTTGGCATTGATATAACAAGAGAATACTTGCAGAATAGTAATAAGCATACATATGATGAATATCCCTCACAAAATACATACATATGATGCATAATAACAACCAAACGCAACATACTGATTCTAAACTATTTGAGATGGCATCAATCATATCACGTATCTCCTTAAAAGAAATCGATATATCACGTAGGATAGATCTTGAGCTTAAAGTGAATAAAGTACCATCCATGTACACAATATTTGTGGATTTTCCCAAGATAACGAGTTGAAATTTAGAAAAACTTGCCTGTAGGAAGACTTGAGCTCTCCACGGCTTGCTAGCTGACTGCACCAACCAAAAGCTAAATGGTACTCACAATTTAGTATGGATATATAATCAACAATTATATAAACAAACAATTCATGAAGCCGTGCACATCCTCTTTTCAAGATCAATATGTGTACCTTCATACCTATCTAAAATAGGTAAGTAATTAATTTTATTCAGCATGATATACACAAATAATTTGAAGACCAAAAGATGAATAAATTTTCAGACCGAAAACAAGCAACTGTGTTTCATTTGAGAAGGCCTATATATGTCACACCCATTATGGGGCTCCAAAATCTTAGAGTTGGCAAAGCACTAAAATACAAATATGCAAACAAAAAAGGCAAAAAGGGAGACAGCACAAATATGTTAACCTTGAAAAAAATATTAAAAGAGCCTACATCCTTGGAGTTACATGAAAACAAGGCTATTTGATCTCCATTTGTAACCAAAATCAGAACATAATTCAACCCAAAAGAAAAATCGGAATATAATTGAATCTGATGAAGATAAGACAATGAATCGCATAGGAGCACAAAAATGTTATTCCTCTTAATTGTATATTAAAATGTAAAATTCTGTCAATGATCTATCCTGAATAAAAATAAACTAAGCGGAATTCCTGTCATATGTTTTATGTATAAACATATGTTGCAACATAAATTTAAAATTGATCGAGCTAAGATAAAAAATTAATTTGATTTATATTAGATTGTAAAAGAATTCACAAATATCTTAAAAAAATTGTATCTTCTAATCTTTCTTTTCCTTTTTCTTATTAAAATCAATCAAATGATGGCATCAGTTAAGGTTTGCTGATTACAGCTGCAGTTAACATCATCCATGCTTACACCTTCTGAGCAGGTAATATCACTGATATCCATCAAGTTTCCTACATGTAAACTAGAATCCTCGAGTCATTTGCTTCCTCCAAAGCCAAAACCCATTTCTTCCTGTGGCCATGGTGGCCAATAGACCCGCTCATCTTCCACACCTATATCTGTACTTCTCTTTTCTACACTACTTCCAAACCCACAAGAGCAATCTTCCTGAGGGCAAGGGTCACGAAACCTTTGAGATCTCGGACAACGATATCTCTGGCCAGAACCTATTCAGAGACTTGCTAAACCACCTTGTTCTACTGGAATTAGGTAACTTCCTATGTCTCAGTACAGTTGTACCAGGTAGCCTTCCCCTTATAGCTAGATGGAAGAGCAGAATTGTTTGCTTGATATTCTCAACCATTTTGAAGTTTTGAATGGTTATGATCTTGGCCCTTGGCTGTGATCATATCTGGAGATTCTTGATTCTGAACAGAAAGCGCTGAATTTACCCGTGGATATGGAGGCAGAGGTGGAAAAGGATGAAAAGGCATGCTCGGAGCAACTTCCTGCACTTGATATCTCAGTTTGTCTGCAACTTCAATGTTTCTTGGCTGCTGAAAAAGTGTCACAGGCATGCCATATGATATGCTCGAGTGAGATAAGTATCTCTCCTGTAGATACCCTACAGCCATATTACCTTCAAGGTTCATACTCACAGGGGCTGCAGCACAATGATCTTTCTGCAGAGATTCAAATCCTGGAGGCGCTTCATTATCAATATTTTGCAGCATTGAATCCTCGAGGAATGTAGATTCATCTAACTTCGTCTTCTCAAACTGTAAAGCTGTAGTTTTCCTCAATTTGAAATTCACATCTAACTCCTTATCTTCTATAAATGCTTGACTTCGTGGATCTCCTGAAATATCTGTCAGCTGATCCCACCGACTTTTGCGTTTTCCCGTTCTAAACCTAGTTTCTGAGTTGTTATCAGTCAATGATGAAGATGAGTTTATTGACTGGTTGGGAAGCAAATAAATCCCTCCAGGAGCATCCAGCATCATCAGATCTGCTTGGTTCACTGTTGGGCCAACACAAATAATGGCGTCACTACCTTTTGTTCCCTGATCAAGCTGGCATCCAAACAATGACGACTGAAACCAATTGCAGTTAGACCGCTGAAAGTTTGACTGGTAATTATCTCTGTCTGGAGGCTCAAATAATCTAATATTACGAGGAAGCCACTTATCCCGAAAGTTTCGAGCAATTTGATGAACCTGTAAATACAGTTAGAATTTTTAATTATTCAAACAGTTATGCACTTACAATAAAAAATACCAAAATATTTAGGCCATGGAGAGCATATTTGCAGATAAATGAAGGGTTACACATACAGCATTATGTTAGAAATGTGATTTCCAAAATAAGAATAATTTCATTAAACTTCAGTTTGTGACAAGTATCACCAATGTATGTATTTGTCTTCTTTCTTGAAGTATTAAAGCTCAAAATAAGATAAAACTGAAATACAAAAAGGTTTTCTTTGAATGTAAATTGTGTGTAATTAGGTTTACAAAAAAATACCAAAAAATTTAGGACATGGAGAGCATATTTGCAGATAAATGAAGGGGTACACATACAGCATTACTTTAGAAATGTGATTTCCAAAATAAGAATAATTTCATTAAACTTCAGTTTGTGACAAGTATCACCAATGTATGTATTTGTCTTCTTTCTTGAAGTATTAAAGCTCAAAATAAGATAAAACTGAAATACAAAAAGGTTTTCTTTGAATATAAATTGTGTGCAATTAGGTTAAAATCACCATGTAAGAAATTTGATCTTAACCCATAAGTCGATAAAAGATGACCACCTAGAACATTATGATACTTGAAGTATTTACATTTTCGCATCTGGTATATGATAAAATTGATTATATTCTAGTTAACTGTGCCATCATTTCTAATGCAAGAGAATAGGCTCGTCATGCGCGAAAGCTTTAATAAAAAAATTTAAATATCACTACTGTTCTTTGTTATGATATACCCTAGACTTTCTTGAGATGTAAGAAAATAATCTGTTTCCTTCTGAAAAGAGAATTTTCTTGCTCATTAATTTGATGATTCCAAATAAATGCACATAAATGAATAGTTTTATTTCTTCAGATTCTGGACATCATTACCTAAGAAAGCACACCATTTTAGAAACTAACCATTTAGTATAACATACAAGAACTTATATCTACATTTTTCGAGAGCATCAAAAGTTTATATAGCTAGCAATTTTATCAAAAGTCACTATTACTTTAGTTATGCTTATTTCTTTCCTTTGCAAGTCAAAGATAAAGTGTTCTTAGGTTAGTTATGAAGCTGAGTCAACACAAATTATTTAATAAATAATATCTAAATGAACAGATTCTGTCTGAATTCAACAAATTCAATCAATTATTGATTTCTATAAAAAGGATCTCATATGTAAACACAGGATACTCAAAATAACTATCTTGACTTGTGGAGTTATCAATATAACAGCGAAAGTTCTGTACATATGATGCTGGTTTGGAACAAATGACACGACCACATGGAGGCAGATTCATGCTCTTTTGAGGTCTTTCAGGACACGTACAGGGTTAGACCATCCCGAAGACAATGACGTCTATCTAACCAACCTCTGGCATCTTTTTGGGCTATTTGGATAGAGCATAATAGTTCTATCTTTAGAGGGGAGCAGTGTTACATTGAGAATATTGTATACCATATTCATTATTTTAACTAGAGAGTGGGGGAAGGCTTGTAACTTTAGTCACCCGCAAAAAAATTTAGTCACCCGCCTCTATACTTTTGATTAACTTTCCGTACATGTATATCTTCTTACATGATATACAGTGGATGATTAGATCGCCTAAAAAATATAACTGAGATGCATTGGCACCATGTAGGCACTTACATCACTTCTACATTCAGTAATGGTTCATGCATCTGTCCCGCAAGAAAAGCATAATGAAGTTCTAACTACAAAATATTGTCCAGATGAATACTAGGATAGCATTTTTATTGTTGACATAAGTAAAATTATTCCTTTTGCAAAAAAAAGAAAAATGCTTACAGCCAATCCTTTAATATACTAAAAAGCATCAATCTTACATTAGGTCTAATAGTGGAAAGAGACAATACCATAAGGAAACCTCAAAAAGATATTTATCATAAAAGATGGGTAAGATGAAAAAAAAGGATATTACTGAAAAAAAGTCTAGCTACAACTACTAGTATCATCAAATTACCTGAATATCATTATGTCTGGTTAAAGCCAACATTGATTCCCTAAAACTGCACAAATAAATATACTGATAAGTGTGGTGGAAGATTATACTTTGTTTGTAATAAGCTTATGTAAATCATCATCATCTCAATAAAGTGGATGATTACTGATGGTAATCATCCTTTTTCGTTACAAAAAAAATACCCATAAGTAAAAAAGTATGAGACATTAGTAAATCCAACAGAAAGAGTACATAGAATGAAGGGTCTGTTTAAACTTTATTCTAACCTTTCTACTCCGCTGCAAGGAGGACCCCTGCTCATGTGTTCTGGACTAAGAATTTCTTTCAGCACAAGAAACTCTAGGACCTGAAAACAGAAAAAAAATGAATAACATGATAAACAATGTGTATGCTTCCCAGTGGTGTGATAATCAAACAATAAACATTGAGAACAAGACTAGATACCCATCAAGAAAAAACCAAAGCTAGTGGGCCAGGTCATCAGATAGATATAAATTAATACTGTACCAGCAGTTGTTAATTACTCTACTAAACAAGCAACATGAATAGTAATAAATATATTCACCCGCAATACAAATGAAAAATAATTATAAGCAACAGAGGATCCAAAAAAATCTTCTTCAATGGACTTTTAAAATGAACTATTTTCTGAAATTAAGCATTGAACATAAAGTACAGCAACAACTAACGACTATAAGCATAGTCAACCAAAATTCAATTAATCTGTTATATGATACCAGGATTTTGTATGCAATACTGTGTGAACTGATGACAACTAAAATTCAACCTTGAAACTTAGATATACTCTTGTCAGGAAAGTAGTAACAACACACACTGATGCTACCAAAATACAAGGATCTGCTTCTATGGTAAGAAAATAGTACTATAACAAGACAAATTACCAGACTGCAAATTATTCATTGAGAGGGGCCAGACAGAAAACATGAAGTATCAAGCATGGTACTTACCTTGAGAAGCTTCCGGAGAATAGGAATTCTATTGAATTTATTGCGGTTCTGCTTCATTATGTTGTGCAACATTTGTAATCCTACAAAATCCATTAAAATGTGTACTCATGTGTGTGATGAGATACATAAGAAACGACATGTAAGATAAGAATTTGCGTACCATTCTTGTTGATTATGTCCATCAAAACTGTTCGGGATTTTGTTTTCAGAAGTGCATCAAGAATCAATGACAGGTCTCGTATGCTAAGAATAAGAAATAATGTCATGAGATACATTCTGCATGAAGAATACATCTAAAGTTAATGAAAAAGGCAAATACCTTTTAGATGAACCTCCAACATCATCTCCTTCAGCTGCAGTCACAAATAAAAGCTTCAAGTAGCCTCTAGTAGCATCCTGTTCAAATATTGAAGATCATGGAAAACCAATATACTTGAGCTACTGATATATTCAGAATTAGTGGAGAAACATATAAAAGATAGAAAAAGAAATGGCTTCTGATTTTCTATAGCTAGGAGCAGGATGCCAAGTGGCAGCTTCATTCTACAGTAAGATCTAATAGGTCAATGTATCAAGCTACATTTAGTAAATGGAATCCTCTCCTTGGAGAGAAAAAATGAGGGTACACTAGAGCAGGTACATAAGGATCATGTAAACATGTCTAGAAGCATCTAGCTTCCAGAAGCCAAAACATATGAGGAGAGAAGATTGACACCATTGGAGTATGATCAATGTTAACTGATAAGAGAAAATATTCCTAAAATGAATAAGGAGAGAAAATCACTAGTAACATATATATATATATTTTTTTTTATTGACGGAATATACATATATATTCTCATTTGAAAATTACAAGGTCAGTGGACCTATATAAAACTGACCAGAAAATAAACAAATGTCCCTTCCAATTCCAACCAGTTTGAACTTACAAGAACCCATGATAAAATAATGATCATCAGCTTATGCAAAAAAATGATAATGATATTTAAATAGTCACAAACTCATCAAATAATAGAAATGATAATACGACAAATAAACTCACAAGGTTTTGGTCATAAAACATAATATAAAAGAGATCATTTTAAGCAGAATATGTTGTTAGTTTGACACTGCAAAGCCTTAACGTGGTTAAGAAGAAAATAAAGCCAAGCAGTTCTCACCATCCGTTTACTAATGCCTCCATTGAGATCTAATAATCTGCTGAGTTCTTTCTCAACTGCATAGACAGATGGGATAGATAAGCATAAAAGCACACCTGCTTTATGATAAATAACATGTAAAACATATAGTTCTTACCTCCAGCAAGATGATCATTACGAGCATGTGATGCCACCTTTTTGTCCCTCTGAGAGACTACAAATTTTGAAGTTTTCTTTCTTCTTTTTTGGCCATCAGAATGAGATGATTCAACAAGGTCATTTTTCAATTTCTTTTGCTTACCAATGAAAGTTTGGTGTAGATTGGAGTCTTTCACCATACTATATGGCATGCGGTTTTTCAAAGAAGCAACAGACACTGGCAAATCTGGCAGATTAACATCAGACAAAAGTCTGGTTGCCCTGGATTCTGTCCAATCTAGGCTTTCTGGAGAACCTTGAGGTACTTGATTGCCAGACATGGTTTTGGGTTCTTCACTTTCAGTAAGATCCATATTTCCAAAGGAACTCAAAGGATGAACAACACAAGGAGGTCTGCATATATCTTCAGACGGTTCAGAATTCTCCAAAAGTTGAGTTGCAGAAGAGCAATGGGTGACCAAAACTGTCTCATGTGATATCTCCTTATCTTTCACAGGCGATGACTGATTAGCAACAGAAACTGCATTTTCTGGATCCAGCTCAATTTCCTTATCTTCATGAACCATCAGAGGTTCAGGATCTTCATCATCTGAATCCTCTTGGACTACTACTTCACTGTTCTCACCACCACCAATATAACCTTGACATGCAGAAGAACCACAAAGACATTTTTTAGCAGCAGCGCCGACTACCTTTTCGTAGTTGTAATCAAATGTCACCTCTTCACCCTGTGGTAAAAAAGGATACCATGTAAAAATTGAAAAATAAATAAATAGACAAAAAGAGAGGAATGCTAATGAAGCAAAAAATATTAAATACGTCCAGATTCAATAAGGAAAAAGGCAGTATACATGTAATAAGATGGAAGATGCTAGATTAACATAAAACTCTAATCCAGAGTCCTCGAGAATCAAAACTTCTGAATGTAACTACCTCACCAGATGCAAGCATTTTATAGAAAGCATCATATATCAAAGATAAAACAGCACAAAATGGTAAAATATTATAAAAACAACCGAGTATTTTATGAAGCACTACGGATGGCATTTGACTTTTCCTTCAACTCGGTAGTCTATGAATTTATTATAATTCATTTTATAACTATAGTTCTGTTTTGAGTATTCTCAATAGGCAGACAGATTTAAAATGAGAACAAACCTACACTGTTAAGAAAAGGTTGTTTAGGTTATTTCTCATTTGAGTCTCCAACAGAAAGAATTCAATCCCAAGTTCATGGTTCAGATCCCAAAGAAACTAGCACTTACAAGTTTATGCCAAGAATGTAATCTATGGCCATTCTTATAAGTCTAGTTTTCATCTCACTGTCACTATCTTATAATTGGTATGTGGTTAATGTAACTAAACACATTCATAATCGCTCAACCAGTGGTTTTCTGCTCTAAAATTCTAACCAACATTAACAGTATTTAGCCAAACAAAATGGTATTCAATTAAATGCCGAAGAAAACTGCTAAAAAAGAGGATGCCTTTTCCAGGGTGAAATGGAACTTTTGAATCATCTAAGACAAAGAAGATTTCCCATTTCTTATCCATAAGATAAGTGGCCATGAAAAAGGGATTAAGTGAAAATGCATCAGCCAGGTGGCAGAATTAACGATCCACTTTTGATTTCACAGTTTTGGACCCTGACTGAATAACATGCTAGCGTTGAACGCTAGGTATAGATGCTTTGACATGTCCAAACAAGAATTTTTGAATGGAAGAAAATCATGGTTTGCTGCTCACTACATCAAGCTATTAATGATATTATGTAAATCAACTGGAAAATATAAACTCAGATCATTACTCCTCGGTGATTACGAAATTCTTATATATATTCATTGCCTCTTATGGTATCTCATGGGGTTGCTCTATCAGGAAAATGGTATTGGAAGCTGCAAAGCACAAAACCATGGTGTAATATGATAATATCCTCCTTGAAGTCTGTGATATGATAAACCAAATAACCAGAGTTCAAGAATATCTATTCAAGTCCAGATGTCCTGGAATAGCTTGAGATTTATTAATGCTAGACTTCAATTTTCATCTATAGAATAATTACCTACATATATGAAAGCAGATATGTTTCTCTCAATCTCTTTTTTTTTTCGAAAGCAGATATGTTTCTCTCAATCTCTAATCATGTTTACATTCTCCACGTCCTTATTATGTGACATTATCAATTGTGTTGCCCTTTCATGCCCCTAGGATTCTAGGACTTAGAACGCACCAAGAAGAACAACTTTCTAAATTGTAGTCCTTTTTAACTTCATGAAAATCATTCCGTTGGTCCTCACAATACATCTTATTATGGAGCAATTTAGAATATCAAAATATTGTTAACTAAGAGACAACTACGTTCGGTCCAGTGTTTTTTCTATATCTTATTTGTGTGACATCGTTACTGCAAAAGAAACATTCAAAAATAGCTTTCTCTGGAAAATGTATACTGAAGTATTTATGTAATTAAGCATTCATGTTTGTGCAAGATGACTAAGTTTCATTATCTAGCACTTGGATCTCAAAAACATCATATTCATAACTACAATAAAGGAAGAATATTTGGATAGTAATGATTATACTAAGGCCCTATCCTCCTTATTAGGTAAAAGATAATAGCTAGAGAGTGTCAACTGTTTGGGCAAAAGAATTTGCACTTTCTACTGCTTTAAACAATGTCAATAAGTTTAGGAGCATTAAGATAACAAGATAGCATCTCAAAAGACAAAGCAAGAGATAGCATCTTAAAAGTTACCTTCTTCATATCTCTCATCGTGAATAGTCCAATACAAACTTCTCCATTTACCATCCACTGATTATATAGTAAAAGAAAAAAAAAAGTCAAACCAAATGCAGGAAGAGAAATAAGAAAAGATAATACATGAATATATACCTGAATACAAATATCTGTAAATTGCCAGTAAGAATACAGTTGTCAAGCAAGTATCTAGAAATATGTTGTCACACAAGTGTTTGGCCCATTATCCTTCATGTTCATTGTGAAAATTAGTTCTAACTCATGATTTCTGGATAGAATGCCTTACTTCACAAGTTCATTTTTTATTTCAAGGGTACAAGTTCAGTTATTCTCCTTCAAGTGCGCATTTTCTTTTTTTTTTTTTTTGAAAGGGGAAAGGTGACTACACCAGTTGGTACTCACCCATTTGTATTGATGTAAAAAGCGAGAAATTTACATGTATGAAATGGAGAGCTAACACAAGGGACAGGCCACGTGTCAGCCAAAGCCCCACTCTCTAAGTGCGCATTTTCTAACACTGAAAAATATTGCAGATCGTGATACCACTGGTGTAATGCAAGATTGGGATCTGACACAAAACTAAGGAGTTCTAAAAATCGCAGATCATAAGATCCTACTTACAAAAAAACAATTTTAAAAATAAATAAATATTTTCCAAGTAAATCTTCAATTTTAAATCATAGTACAATAAGTCAAAATTCATAAGTTTACAAGCCAAAATACAGAAATAAAAATGATATATAAAAAGAATTGAGATAATTGGATTGCAAACTCACTTAAATTAGCATTCTCATGAACACAAAAAATTACTATCATTTAAATGATTATATTGGTCATATGATATCATATGTGATCAGATTAGATCATAAGATCAAAATTAAAAACCTACTAAGAGGCTGACATTTAGATCTTCAAAGTAAGATTGTGATCTGTTAGGTGTTTGAAAATCGTAAGACATTAAGATCCAGATCTAGAAAACTATTGTACAGTGAATATGCAACTACTCTAGCATCTGCAAAAGCTCTGGTGGGCATGTTGCAAGCTGCACTAGCCATGTCGATAACCACATGGTTTATTGTCATTATGAGGATTTACCTTAGAGGTTTGAATATAGATCTTCTCGTTTCACATCTCATTTATGTTTTGAAATAACATCGTAATGTTATATTCTTCTTTTGTCTTTGAGGGAGAAAATAATGACTAGGAAGTTTCTAGTCATCTAAAATGTATTATGTTATAATCATAATGCTCATTAATTATCCAGATAAGGAAAGAAAGTCAACACATCACGTCCCAAGATGAAAAAAATTAATAAAACTTGCCTTTTCTGTCTGGCAATTGGGACTGCAACTGTGATTGACAAAGCGGCCCAAGTTCCCTTTGGCGTATGCATCTATTACCTAAAGTAGAATAGACCAGAAGGTTATGCGAACAAATACAGTCAATCAAATTAAGTGATGCACAATCAATCATTCTACAGCGGTATACCATGTACAATTACAAGCCTAGCAGAAAATTTGAATTTAAACATCAAATACAGAATCCTCAAACAAGAAGACTTCAATGAGATTTTATTCCCACCCACCTCTCCTCCACCCCACCCCACAAAGATAATGATGCAGTTTTTTATGAGGAAAAGGATGACCACTGAGGTTGGGCAGTCATCCTGTTTTGCATTAGAGCTTTAAATCATAAACATGTACAATTGTAAATGAAAGACAAATAGAAGACAAAAACCTCAGTAGGTGAGGATAACCACGTAGCAAAACTATCAAACCCCATTCCCTAATCAGAAAAAAAGATGTGATGCACAGTATTCTCTAGGAAGCACCTCTCTCTTCCAACAATAATGCGGTTACACTGTAGCCAAATGGTCGGGGGCATATTATACACAACTAAAATAAATTTATCTCCTAAAATGTAGGTTCAACTATGAAGTAGAGTTAGAGAAAGGTTTAAACAGGAAATTCTACAGGAACAGGTAACTTGGTTATCACTTTTAAGTACTCGATTTGCTTAAATCTTCACCAAATTGGTTCAAGATTTATCAAATTGTTCAGTTTATGTGAGCCCAGTAGAGCTTCATATCAAATCTATCAAAGGACTATAACACATGAAAACCATCACATTGTCATACTAAGAAAGAGTAACAGACAACCTGAGTAGTTATTCGAAGTAAATGTTCCTAGAGTCCAACAAATTAAATCACATCTTTCCAGGAAAGAAATGTGACAAGATCAACCAACAATATATAATAAATATGACTTATGAAATATTTATAATTGAAATTATAAAGGAATCTATAGAAAACTGCAATCGTTAGCATTTTCATGCACATTCTTTTGTAATATTGCTAGCCAAAAATTATTTTAGCAAGGTGTTTGTTATATCCCCAAGTTTGGGAGAAACAAAATGTGAACTTTTGATACTTGGAGCAAGTGCCTCTTTGCACCTGTGCTTTGCACTAAGGATTTAGTACTCTGGTGGTCAAACTAAGTGACTAAACACTAGTTGATGGCAGGTAGATACTCGATTCAAAACAAGAGTTCAATTGAAAGCACTGTTGGTAGGCTATTAAACATCTATTAAGTTCAAGTTGAGTCATATATGACATAGTTTACAAACCTTTTTACAAAGAGATTATAAGCTATTTGCTGAGTTAAATCAAATCAAAGGATAATAAATGAAACACCATATATATGGATATTATTCTCCTTACAACTACAAAATGCTATTGGAGGTTTAGTGCACATTATCACTTCAATCTTAGCTACTGTGTCTTAAGATTATGAAAAAATAAATTAGGAAAGGTAGAAAAGTTTAAAGACGTCCATAAATAATTAAAACCCTTAACCAATAAAGCAATATCCAACATGGCAATTATTTCCATAGGAGATCAAAGCTGACGACCTATTTGAGATTATAATCATACTGGATATCAAACAAAAAATAGTAAAAATTAAAAAGAAACAATGCAATGAAGTAAAGATGAGAAGGATGAATTGGCCATAAATGCAATGAAGTAAAGATGTCCACCATAACTAAAACTAAAACCCTTGACCAATAAAACAATATCCAACATGGCAATTATTTCCATAGGAGATCAAAGCTGCCTTCCTATTTGAGATCATAATCATACTGGATATCAAACAAAAAATAGCAACAAAAAAAAAACAACGGAATGAAGTAAAGATGAGAAGGATGAATTGGCCAAACCTCACCACCATTCAGCGTCATGAAGTAGAAATGCTTTTGACCTCTTGAAGCATAGTATTTTTGCCGGGCTTCATATGTAGCCATATCTAGAACCTAAAGTGGTAAAGAAGATATCTCGAATTAATATTAATATAGAGGTATGTGCTCAAGTTTGCGATGCAAACTGTAGTCAAAATGTTCAGATTCATGAGGAAAGAACTAACAGTTTCACAAACTTGCAAAAAAAAGAAAAACAAACTAACATGTGATCTATCTATATGTATCACATGCAATTACCTTGCTGTTGCATCATATGAACAAAAAGAAAATTAAATCAAGAAAGATCAGAAACTAATTGTACCTCGCCAACATATTCAATGAGAAACTGCCCACAGGATACATCTTCCAGCAATTGTAATCCAAATCCTTTCTTACCGCAACGAACCCACTTTAAATTGGCATATTTCCGCTTTTGAAACTGTTATGTGAAAACTTTTTATGAGTCTTGACAAATTGCAAGAAATTAAAATGGTAAGAGCATATGACCTGTTGATTCGAACAGAGATCGCCACAAGGGCAAGTTCCTTTTACACACTCTATGTTAAGCAGTCGATTCAGACAGGAATCTCCACAACCCAGACTACCATCCATAGGAGGCTTACAGTGGCACACCATGATCTATTGCAAGAAGGAAGCAAAACAAATCATGGACATGAAAGTAACATGCATAACCATCTGTCATGCTCTGAGAAATCAAGATCAGATTATGTAGCTTTAGGAACAAAAACAAAGTTGACAAAAGAAAGATGGACCAGTAAAAATGCAGTGTAGGAGAAGATGCAACTTGAGAACAGTGAAGGTAACAACTTTCACATAGAAGAAATGAGAGAGCATTATATGAGTCAAAATGAACCTCATCCATTGCTTGGCTTCTACGACTGCGATGCAGGTACAAGTTGGACCTGATAGGTGTCCAAGAGACTGGCTGAGCTGAAACAGCATAATTGAAAGGAAAAGTCATTGTACCAAATAGGATGGTCAGAATAAAGCTACTGATTAAGCTGAGCCAAGTACCCATATGGTGTGTGTAGCTTTTACCTGCTGGCTTTGAATTTGCTGCAACACCAATTTTCTTTAGGTCAAGAGATGTATCTTCATCACAAGAAGCTTCTGAGATCCCTAACTCAGCATTAATCTCTTCATTTGACATCTCTTGTGGTATAGAGCAGGAAGCAAATGATGTGACACTATTGTCTTTACAAATCCTTTAAAACAAGAGGAACAGAAGTATGTAAGCAATATCAAGACAGCATATCCAATATTATGCAGAACAAGTGCTCCTAAGAAATGTGCTGAAACAGAGATTAATAGTTAAAAAAAAAAACAAAGAAGCCTGCATCACAAGCATGTTCATGTTCTCTCCTATGGAGTATCTCATGTTAATATCTAAAAATACATAAATGGACATAGGAAAGTAAATAGTTTCAAAGAACTCATGCATGTAGTTCTTATGTTCATGGGTAGATGGAAACTGAATTTGCAAACTGCCAGGACATTAATTTAGCATTTCTTTTTCTTGGAAATAACAAATTGATTTGATTTTGTCAAAGAGAAGAATTGAAATGTCCCTAAGAGGCAGACACCTAACTCATAGATTTTTGCTTAGATGGGGGGTTCTCTAACCAAGATTCGTTGTGTTTCTCTCCCCTGACTCAGACTAAAAGGCAACATGCTTGGGGCAAAAAGTGAACTGGGCGCTCACAAAATTGTTTATGAACATGTTACATCCCCCTTCTATTCTCCCATCCTCAGGACTATCCCAATACACTTTGGCTGTTACAGGTTACTCATTATAAAGATGGGTCAAAACAGTTGGATTGGACAGAGTGAAGGAGTTGCCTGAAATGGAAATTTATTTTTGAAAGAAAAATAGGAACTTTAAGAGGAAAATAACCATACTCTTTTCTTGGGACGAATAACCATATATTCTTGTGTCCCTCCCAATGACCTCATTTGGCTGGTTGACATAATTTTTCCTATGATAGGATTCTATCTGACTAAAAAATACTCTACCAGAACCCACCACCAATCTTCATTCACATGTCTACTCATCCAATTTTTCGTTAGGTCCTACGGGCCCATTTGGTTGAAGAATTTTTTTCCGACAGATAAAGATTAGTATTCTAGTCATTTTAGAAAGAATAGACAATTGCACATATTTGGTAGAATGATTTCTCTCTACAAAGTCAAATGTTTACACTATATCTATGTTTTTAAATATCAACTCTACCCTTGCCATCTTTATGAGTGTTTCATGGTATAAAGAAGAAAAGCCTTATTCCACCCTTTATTCTTTTACCAAACGGCCATAAAAGAAAAAACAAAAATACAATATTATAGCTAATAAACAATATCAGAAAGAGAAAATTAACATATTTCTATAAACAGAAATAATTTAAAAAGCCATGTGCCATAAGGAACTGAAACCTCCACCAACTCAAATGTTTTCAAAAATGGCTATCTTCAAGAATCAGGATGAAAATTGGCTATAAAATTCTTCTTAAGCCTTAAAGGGAGCCTGAGTTCCACAAGCCATAGGACTCAAAACTCAACATCGGTTTCAGGATTCCAGAATATATATTTGAGGCACAAATAAAGAAAAAGATGCAGGTAATTAGAACAAAAAACAAATCATGGATATCTTTCACAATATACAGTGTTCAACAGAATATTTTCTTAGGGGTCAAAAGATGATTATGACTTTCTTTTTGAAAAAGAGAAAGGATGGCTACGACATTGTGTAGCTATCCAAGTTGTATTAAGCTCAAAATGTTCAATTTACATGTGCTGTATTCCCAAAAAGCACCCAAAAAGAAAAGGAAATGTTGTGAGTAACTGGAGTTACAAAAGAAACATCTCTACCCATCTCCCCATTCTGACTTTCTAGACATCCTTATTTATTGAATTGGAAAAGAATTAACCAAGTGTGTGTGAAATTCAAAATGTGAGGAAATGAGGAATTACAAAAAGATACCCTCCTCACTCAGTAATAAGGAAAGAAGTATGATGTATAAAACTATAGCATTGCAAGTAAAGATGGAAAACAGAGAAATGTGACAATCAAATAGCATGAACCAAGATTTATACATCAAAAAGATGAACAAACAAATAATTATATATCTAGCAGGTCACCGTTCATGTTATAACAGATGAATAACAGTTTCAAAACACATCCATATAAGTAATCGAATGGTAATCAATACTTAGCATACAGTATCGTTACAGATACGCAAGGATAATCAAGCACACGGAACCTAAAATTTGATAATGTAAAATTATTAGCTGATTGTCAGAACCGTCAAATAAACATATCAAAGTTATATTTGCTAAGTTGTGTGATCATTCTTGTATAAATCTTAAAATATTTTTCCTCATAAGAAGTTTGGAATTATAAATAGAAGCATGTAATTAAAATAGAACAAATATGAAAGGTGTGGGTCATAGACTCTTTCTAAATTGAAAGGTAAAATAGTGTGTACCATCTACTGTTTGTTTCATTTATGAAATCTGCAAGTTCAGTTGAAATGGCACGCCACTTGTGGCAATTATCACATTGCACCCATGCACGCTCTGATTGTAAAGATGGCTTCTCCAATCCACGAGACATGTCCATTGTTGATTGTTGATGGCCTACTAATGCCAAAACAGAGATTTAGACATGATTTCTTCACTAATAAGAAAGTATCCCAAGCTTCATCAGTACCAAACTTTAATTCAGGAGGAAAAACTATATGAAGAAAAGTGTACATGAAGCAAAACATCAAAATAAACTCACATTGTAATTCACTTGATCCAGCCAGCGATGTCTCACTGGCTGTCAATGAAGACGAGCTCATGTTCTTGTGCTCTTCTCCATCACTGTCAGCTGTTGAAATTTTCTTATTTTGTCTTTTATATAATTTACCTGCAGTTTTCTTCCTCTGCTGGTTTGGGCCCTTTCTTGTGGGCCTTGAAGAAATGGCTGAACTTGATTTGCCTTTGGAAACCCCTTTTTTCTTGCTTCTGGAAAGCTTGGTCCCTTTACTTTCAATAGGCAATACAAGCTTGTCATCAGCCTGCATGTCCTCAGAATCCTTTTCGGACACTATTTGGTTCTCAAGTTCACTGTTCATTTTCCTAGATTCTTGATGGTTCTCTAACTCAAGCGGTGCATTTTTAGCAAACTCATCAGAAAATGTCTTCTGACTTGAACCATTTTTACTGGATCTTCCAGTCAATTTCGAACATGCTCGAATCTTTTTTTCTGTATTCTTGTTGGGGGTTTCGGAGTCATGCAAATTATCCTTGCAGAAACTATGTTCTGAGATGTTATGCTCGTTTTGATTGGCCTTACTATTCCTCTCATTCTTGCTTTCCTTTCTTCCCTCCCGTGGCAGAATATCCAAATATGAAGCAGTCTGAAGGCTCAAAGTAGAAGATCTTAAATCAGCAGTACAGTGGTCTTCTGCTAGTGCAATTTCTGGGACATGTGTGCTAGGATTTGTTTCTGCATTACCAATTCTTTCTGTGACAGCTTCACAAGAAATGACCCGCACATCCATAACAGGATTGTAAACATCAGAGTCCGGCGATGAGCCTGGATAAAGCATGTTGCTTTTTTCAACAGTTCCTAAAATTGATTTCACGGCTACATGAGATGAAACTACAGGGAACTCACCCAGCACATTGTCATTAGATGTATCTTGTGTCAAAGTACTCTCCAAATCTTTGTCTCCATGCTGAAGTATTTTTATATCAGTAGCAAACCCATCTTCTGAAAGTTTGTTCACAGTGTCATGGACTCCACTGCAGATGCCTAAATCAGATTTTGCATCTAATTTTCGGAGGGAAGCATGTGATACAGGACTCACCACAAGTTGTGTGTCAGCAAAATCAGAAGAAACAGGCTCCTGATGTCTTTGATCCTCTGGATGTAACAGATTAGCTGAAATGGAGCATCTAACTTTCAATGTCCTAGGGCATGTATCAGTTGTATTTTGCTTTGTCCCAACAGATCTCTTTCTTAGCTTTCCAGTTTGGGACTGAATAGAATAGTCATCACACCTCGAAAGCTTATCAGTTTGCTTGAAAATTGACACTAGATTGGCAGCATCGCCCCAAGCAGAATGTCTAGCGACCCTCTGTGTATTGTGTTTTTTCCTCAAGATTTTGCTTGAGAACTTGATTTTAATGCTTACATTTGATTTGCTCGCATCAGCTTCTTTCTTGCATATTCTCACTGCATTCCTTGTTCTGGCTAACGGATCAGATCTTATATCAGTCTGGCTGTTCCTTGAGGAAGCAACACGTTTAGGGTTGGTTCGCCTAAAGACAAGCAAAGGAACTGGCTTATGATTGGTGGTTTTGCTTTCACCATCCCCCTCAAGCGTGTCTATATTGTTGCAACTCGATGAAATGTTAATAGAGTCTGAGTTACTTCCTTCCACGCAGGGAATCACCGAAAGATCTCCACCATGAGAAATAGAAGTAGGGAAATATGATTTCTGGGAGGAAGATCCTCCTGGTGAAGAAAAGCAAAGTACCTCCTTGCCAGATCTGGGCTCCATGTCATTGAATTCATTCAATAAATGTGAGTTATGACATCCATCTCCATCAAAAACTGTTAGAGATTTTACATCCATTCCCCTTGTATAGCTGGATATGTCAGCTTTAACTTGCCTTGTCTGACCTTGAAGACATTGCAATTGTTGTCCCTGGCCTTCTTTTGAGCTCAGTTGATGATCTTCTGTGACTTTTACACCAGACGAAAGGATTAAATTGTCAAAGCTACCACAAATCTTATCATCGAACTGTCCAGAAAAATATTTGTCTTCCAGATCATTGTTACACCTAGAAGGATATTCAGAACCAATTAATGATGTTTTTGATAGTGAAACACTTTTGGATTCATCATGCTTTTGCTCATGGATTGTTTCGGGAGCCTCAGCAGATGATTTTCCTTGTAAGATAAAATGCCCTATCTCCCCGACAGGCAGTGCAAAGCAACCATCATCTTCCTCAATTGCCACCCTCTCTGATGACAGGATTGTGAAACCATTTCCAGAATCAGAGACGATAGCACAACAAGCACAAGGAGACGAACAAGCCCTTTTGCCAAACTCCTTAACCCCTCTATCAGTACTGATAAGGCGATCGTTTTCAAGATCTGATGATAAACTAATGTGATCCTCCTCATCGATGGAGTTTGGGATCTGAAACGATTGCTCTTGTTTCAATACAGGATGCTCTCTTTCTTTATCAGCTGCATCTGAGCTGCAACTTTGATGATCCACTTCATTGTTATATTCAACTAATATTATGGTGTCATCCAGAGCATCAATAGAACCATAATCATTCTCACAAGGTAGAGAACAATTTGCTTGGATGCCTCTGATGATTTCAGGATCCATATGAGCAGAACGGCCACTTTCCGTGACAACCATATCTGGATCATTAACAGAAAGGTGTTGCCCATTATGGTCGCTTTCTTGCTCCGCGGCAGCAAATCCCATGCAATATTCCGCCATATTCCTACTTTCCTTATCTGGTACTCCATCATCACTCTTGCCCAGGAAAGAAATAACTTTATCAACACAAGGAGAACAACAAACTCCATCCACTTGCTCTAAACCACTCCTATTGTCATATACGAGAATGTTGCTCTCTTCGGAAGCTAGAAAACTCTTGCATTTGTCGGATTCGCCATCAACATCATTACACAACTTACTTCCGACAAGATCTTTACTTTTTCGCACTGCAACCATGAACCCCTGATTATATGTCTCCATTTCCGTTCCTTCCTTATCTGCCACTTCGTCATTACACCCACCCAGAAAATAAGCTCCTTTATTATCAGAAGGAGAACAACCACCCTGCGGATGCTCCATGCCACTCACATTGCAATCTTCGACAATGCCGGTCTCTTCAAAAGCTAGCAAAGGTATGCATTTGTCGGATTCTCTACAAACATCATCACGAATCTTATCTGCAACAACTATTCCTCTAAGATCCTCCACCTTCCTCCTTTCTTCATATTTGGTTCCATCATCACTCCCTCCGAGCAAATAAACTTCTCTATTATCATAAGGAGAACAGCAAGTTACCTCCACTTGCTCCAAACCACCCACATTATCATCTGTCAGGATGTCTGACTCCTCGGGATGCAGCAAACATCCACTTTTGTTGCATCTCCTGCAAGCATCATTGGCAATCTTATCCTCAACTCGTAGGAGATTTTCACCCCCGCCTCCACATATGGCTGGTGATAGTGGTGACCCACTCTCCAACTCTGGATCACCACAAAGACTACCTTCCATCTTCTCGGTCAATTAAACAACTCAGTCCATCCAAGTTGCTGTTGACCTGAAACAAGAACAAAACAACACCAAAACAAGCCAAAGATGAAAAGTTTGCAAACACGAACGATCAATGCAGCCACTGATCATACTTTATCTACCGGAAAATCTTATAAGAACTTCACAAACATATGAAATTTTAATCAATGGACACCAGAACTGGCATTGAAACCTCATGTAAAACAAAAACAAAACAACAACACAACAAGCCAAAGATGGAAAGTTTGCAAACACAAACAATCAATGCATCAACTGATCATACTTCATGAACAGGAAAATCTTATCAGAACTTCACAAAAATATGAAATGTGGCATTGAAACCTCTAGCAAAACAAGAGCAAAATAACACCATAACAAACCAAATATGGAAAATTTGCAAGCACAAACAATCAATGCACGGACTGATCATACTTTGTCTACCGGACCATCTTATCAGAACTTCACAAAACATAAGAAATTTTAATCAACAAACACCAGAACTCGCATTGTAACCTCTAGCAATCAAACCAAAAGCAAAAATGCAAGACAAACAGAGCACCAACAAGAGCAAACCCTAAGGCTACCTTCACCAAAAGCGATCGGGCAATGCTCTAACCGGCAACCGAAACGAACGAGAATTAATCCCTAATCTACGAGACACAACAAAATTATGCAAAATACAGAGAGCAAAAAAAAAAAGAAGAAGAAGAAGAAGAAGTCGAAGGAGAGACGACCTGAAGGACGCCGGAGTAGGCGTCGGCAGAGAGACGAACCAGCGTCGAACACCGCCCAATCGTCCGCCGCGTGATGCCGGCGGCGGCGGCGGCGACGCTGACGGGGAGGAAGAGGACGACGACGAGACTCCAATCAGCACCGCCGGCGATGCATGAAACGCGACGGTCTTCGTGTGCCGTGCCGGTGAACGAGAGAAAAGAATAATTAAAAGGAGGAGAAGAAGAAGAAAATTTTAATTAAGACGAAGAAAAGAAGCGTTTAAGTGCTAATAATCCTCCTCCTCTTTTTTTTGACGGTTTTGAAGAAGAAGAAGAAGAAGAATTGGAGAAAACGGTGAAATTTATAGAGGAAAAAAATACACACCTTTTTCTAATTGGAAAACATAAGTATTTATTTATTTTCGATCCCATTAAATTTCGTATTTTGGCATGTTACTTAATGCCATTAATGACGTGAATAACGAAGAATAATTAGTAGAAGAATCCTTTTTTTCATTTTTTAAATTATTATTTTTTAAATATTATATATATAAAAATAAAAGTAAAAGTACCTTACGGTTGGTGGGAAAAGTTATAATTAGGGGGAAAAAGATGATAATGGAGACAAGGAATTGTGTCTTGTGCGAGTTAAATTTTGGTCTGAAAAAGAGTTGACACTTGGAGGGTGGGAGTTTGCGTCCGTTACTGGCTCGTAGTAGGAGTAGGATGCATGAACCTTGTGATCCTTGCTATAATTATAGAAAAGGTATAATTTTTTTTACAGTCTGTTATTTGCCTAATCATTTGGAGATATCAACATTTCATATGATAATAAATATATAATAATGAAAATGAGTTTTCAGACAATCTTAGGAAGTGTCATTTCACTTCATCACAAATTATTCCTCGAACTGACTTTCATGTCAAATCTTAGACTAAATTAAAATAAAAAAATAGAAGAGAGAACCTGCTACAATGAAAAGAAAGAAAATAATTTTTTTTTATTTAGGATGTTATAAATTTGACTACTTTGTAAAAACAAAAGTCTTTTTGTTAATCTAACAAATATTTTCTTTTCTTCTTCATTTGTACTGTCATTTTGCATTAATAAAATAGACTATATTCTTTTACCCTAACTTGAGAAGTGAAAGAAGTTAGAAGCTCTCAAATTTTCAAACACTTATGATCTTCTTTCTTAACTTTTGTTAGAATTTTGGCTAATACATATAAGCATTTGTTTGAGTTAACGGAATACCTATTATGGTATGATGTCCTTTTATTATAACTTAGCTCGACCCATTGAATAACTCGAAAAGAAACTCTTATTAGTTGTTTTGTTGAATTTCGATAGTATGTACGAGCATTTGTTAGGTTAACGGGATACCTATAGCAGTTTAACATTCTTTTATTAAGGCTCGATTAGTGAATAATCAGAAAGAGACTATTGAATCATTATGTTCGATTAACTTTGTGGAATACCTATTACGGCCTAATATCCTTTTATTATAGCTCAACTAGTGAAGAACTCAGGATTTGTCGGATTTTGACTAGTATGTATGAGCATTCATTAGGTTAACAGATTACCTATTATGGCATGGCATCCTTTTTATTATAGCTCGGCTAGTGAATAACTCGAAAGACCGTTGAAGTGTTTTGTCGGATTTTGACTAGTACATTTGGGACATTCGTTAGGTTAACGAAATACCTATTATGCTTTGACATCCTTTTAGTATAGATTGACTAATTAATAACCCAAAAAAGAAACTATTAAAGTGTTTTGTCGGATTTCAACTAGTACGTACGGGACATTCGTTAGGTTAACAAAATACCTATTATGGCTTGACATCCTTTTAGTATAGATTGACTAGTTAATAACTCAAAAAAGAAACTATTAAAGTGTTTTGTCGAATTTCAACTAGTGCGTACGGGACATTCGTTAGGTTAACAAAATACCTATTATGGTCTGACATCCTTTTATTATAGCTCGACTAGTTAATAACTCGAAAAGGGATTATTATTTTGTGAGTTTCTTAAACTTTTCGTATCCTACACGATTTTATATTGCTATATTTGTAAGGGCAATAATTTTCCTGATCGCGACCCTTCTATATAGTGTTTAATGTCAAAGGGATAGGTTTACCGTGCTTCCAAATATAAACCTAAATCTAATTATTTTGTTGATGAGATAAATCTAATTATTTTAAAATATTACCAAAGTACTTTTCATACATTATAAGTTTTAGTCAAGTACCAACTTGTACATATGAGCATCCATTAAGCTTACAAAATACCTATTATGGGTTTATATCTTTTTATTATAAACCTATTAGTGAAAATTCAAAATAAAATTATTTCTTTTCAAAGTATGAGTTTTCTAAAGTTCGAAATCAAAATGTTCTAAATCTAATATTTTTTTCCCCAAATATAATGGATTTTACACGCGTTAGCATTTATTTTGGTATGAAAATATTAATTATGGACTGAACAAGTATTTACACTAGCTCATCTAGGATTTTTATGGCACCATGACCTCTTTTCTCTAGTTGCTTATTTTCTCTAATTGTTTTTTTGCTTGTAAAAATGATTACTATCATGATAATTAAAAACACAAATGACATATGACCCCTTGTGTGTCATCTTCACTAGATTATGATTATACAACCATACATCACATAATGTCTAGTAAGACTAACTCTTTTGTTTATATCAAAGTGTCACATAATTTTCATGATGAAAATGCGAAATTGATCCTCCTTGCTAACTCTTTAACTTTTATGTCTCCTTTTAGTTTATAGAACAAAAAAAGGGTGAAATTGCCCTAAAAGTTCATTCTTAAATATGAATTGTAAGTGATAGCCAAACTCCAACCATTATAACATGTATCTAATTAATTAACTTGTATATTGTATTATAATAAGAGGGTTAATATTATTTGTTCTCTTAATAAAAACGTTTTAATTGAGAAAAAATAAAAAAAAATTACAGAAGCATGGAAATACCAATGAGGACATTTCATCAGGTATAACTTCACTACATATATCGTTATAAACAATCCCAATTTTGCATGCAGTCATTTTATACTATTAAATAAAAAGCAATATGCCTTTGTTATGTTACTTTATATTATTAATAATACATTTTAATATCAAAAGCAAAAAGATTATTTTATTTGAGCTAAGTCGTCGGAAGACCGGGTCAACAACTGAGTCTGAGGTCAAGCCATATACTATTATTAATTGCATGGTGGAGCAGACACAAACTTGACAATATTTTAATTTGTAGTTTAGAGCACAATGTTGGTCATAGGATAAATTTCATTTTCCACTATAAGAATTTGATTTTTTTAAATATGAATTAAAAAACAATTCGCACTACAGTTTGAATCTTCCTAATAGATAAGCTTTTTTTATCATTTTAATATTCAGGATTGTACTAATTTTGATAATAAAAAGTCTTTATGAAAATCCATTTTTCTACAATTTTTTTTCTTCAATGGATTGATGAGCAAATTATTTCATTTAAATTTAAAGTAATTTAATGACATCATGTATATAATTTTAACTTGATAAGTTTGACGGCACATGTCCGTTGACAGCCTTTCGAACAAAATTAGTAAGCCGCAGGGCATTTAATATTCCATTATGGAAAAAAAAACTAAGATATTTAATTTAACATTTATGTTACGAAATATTTAATGCTAGATATATACAACATTAACTGGTATTATCTAACAATTTAATGCTAGCATTAAATATGGATTTATCTGATTGAAGAGAAAATAAATCCCCTCCCTAAAAAACATCAATAAATAACTTACTATATTTGTTTTTTTTTTCCTATCATTCATCACGTCCCCAACGATCCAATTCGTGCATTTGAGGCAAGGAATTTTAGAGGCATGAAATTCAAATTCCTTGCCCAAAAAAAAAGCAATTCGAGTTTCCATATTCTTTTATTAATTAAATTTTGTTATTTGAATCTAGAATTAATTTAGAATTTATATAAGCAACGATTGATGAGCAATTTATTGCTAATTAAAATCCCAGTTCATGATTATTTATAGCAATACCAAATTATAATTTTGTTCACCAAATTTAGCCACTTTAATTTAACTTTTCAACCTGATATTCTTCCTCATACAAAAAGATTGTGATTTCAACTATTCCTTTGATTTTTCTTGACCTGTCTTATTTATTAGTTCTTGTACACATCTTTTGTTATTTAAATAATTGATTCCACATTCAATTCCTTTCCCCTTTTTTAACGAGGAAAATATTTATTGAAATAATTGAAAACTAAAGGCATAAACCTAATATATATATATATATATATATATATATATATAACATTATACGATATTGAAATGTTTAGGTATGATCAACTTATTCTACCCTTATTTACTTTTATCAGTTTGTATTAGGCTTTCTCATGACTCGTTGACTAACAAATGAAATTAGTACATAAAGTTAATTTGACCATATCGATATGTTTATTGTATAAAGATAATAGTTTTTTTTTGTATCGTTTAAATTTTTTGTTATGTTTTGATTCAATTTATTTATCTACACATTATAAAATTAAAAAAAAACATAATTACACGTTAAACACATCATAAGATATGTCTTGTTAAGTCTTAATGACATGTGTAAAAAAGTCAAAACTCATCATTAATAAGTAAGATCAAAATAATATTACATAAAATTCCAATAAAAAAAACCATAATTGTTATAAAGCAAATACAAATATTCTAAATTGTCCATTCTGAACTTTACAAAACAATAAATTCAGGGCAAAATGATCTTTTGGGGTTAAAAGGACTTTTTTTATCAAATGTAATAATCAAAACTAGGGTAAAATAATTTCTGATATACAATATTTTTTAAAATAATTAAAAAAGAAACATACAGATTGCCAACATAAAGAGAAATACAATGGCGAATACAATTCGACTGTACAAATACGAGTAGGAATAGTATTTGGTTTGACCAAGACTCGCACCACACTAAGTTTCACCACCTGCCAGGGCGTGTGTTGCTTAAAGTTGGTCATACAAATACAAAAAGAATCATGATAAAAAATAAAATGAAAATGTGGATTGTACGCTAAGAAAGAAAGAAAAGAAAAAGGTATATACAGATGTTGTTCATTTCCCGAGCCACTTGTTGCGCATGCACATGACTCAGATGAAATATTTTTTTTATCATCATTTAACATTATCTTTGTTTCTTAATGTCTCAAATTTTGTTTTATAATAATAAAATCAAAATTTTATATGCTTCTCTTGAATGACCAATAGATACTTATATTCTGTCTCATGAATATAATTATTATCATAGAAATAATAAGATATTTTTTTCAATAATTAAGGCATACTTTTTACTACATTCGTAATTATCATTTAACTATATTTCTTATACAAATTTAATCTTTTAAAAGTGTCCTTCATGTTGTATTATTTCACACCTAGTATCATCTTAATTGATCATCGAAGAAGATCAGAGCTTACGTGACTAATACTTCAGTCCTCTCATCCATATAATAATAAAAAATAAAATAAAAGTGTTATCGGTAACTTACTGCTTATCTTATTTATCATAAAATATTAAATCTATAATAAATATTTTTTTAACTAATTTGTTATTAAATTATTAAATATATTATATATTTAATATTCTACGATAAGATAAATAATATTAAATTTATAATAAAAATAATAAATAAGCTAAAGTGATAGTTAGTGACAATTAGGAATGACGATTCTTCGAATATCTCCAATTGAAACTTGACTTCGGAGAATCTTTTCCGGAGTCAAGTATAGGAGCATAATCCCCCATTTTTTAATTCGGAAATCAAGACAGATGAATATTATCCCAACTCCACGAAATCCCGACCTAATATATATATTTTTAAAATTAAATATATCAATACCATGATATTTAAGTAAAAATTATAAATATTTATTTTTTAAACAAGTATTACAATATATATATATATATATTGATATTGATATTTTATAAATATTCTTTATTTATAATCTTATCATATTTTTTTTAAAATTGAGTTTCTCATCCCAAATAGGTCGGGTGCCGATGCTAACACGATGGGGGCTGCCTCTAGTCTCTCTTCTCTCTAATGCATCTTTTTCCATTTTATTTATTTTTTAAGAGAGAATATTGATGATATTTTAAACGTGAATTTAAGATAATTTATGATAACAAAATGAAGAACTTTCTTGCTACAAAATGAAGTTGATGCACTAAAGTGGTATGTATCACTAGTTTGCGCTCTGACCTGACTAGTATGAAGCAAGTGGAACAGTAATAATAATAATAATAATAATAATAATAATAATAATAATAATAATAATAATTCTTAATGTTTTTATGGTGACATTGAATGAGAGAAAAATGCGAGTACATTTATGCTACTTAAAACTTTAAAAGGCATAGAATTGTCATATTATAAAGCAAGATTGGAGGACTTTCGGGAAAAAAAACATTTTTTTACCGCAAATGAAACTTTATTGACGACACATAACTTTCCTCTCATCCCATTTTCATTCTATTTACAATATTCTTTTCCAATATATAAGTTATAACATAATAGTTCTATTAACCCATAACAAATAAGAGCATATGACGAACATAATAAATCACTAAACACGATTTAAATATAAATCAAGGAAAGATTTTAGTTGTGCAATTGTATCTAAAACGTTTAATATTTTCCATTAAAAAATGTATGTAGACCTATACGTATAATATATACAAGAATTCTCAGATGCAAAATAAGGGACACAGCTATTACTCTGACATTGTTTTTATCATATGCATGTTACATCCTTTTTTTGCATGTACGAGTGGACTCCTACAGCTTCAATTTATAACTTAGAGGTTAATGGGGTGCATAGCAATTTGCGGTGCATGATCTGGGCCATTGATTTAGAAATCAATGGCCCAGATCTTATCTATTTAAAATTTTGGGCCATAAATTAAATATGATCTGAGCCATTGATTTTTAAATCAATGACCCAGATCATGCACCGCACTGGGTGCATAGCAAATTGCTATGCACCCCCATTTTTCTCTATAACTTATAGCCGAGTAATGGTTTCAACTTTCAACAATAGCCGACATAGATTAAGGTACACATGCACACTTGCATTATCAAATATCAATTAGTGAAACATGCAATCGGCACTACCATGAAAAGCTTAACATATGTGATTAGTAAACCAAGTCTCATCATTCACAAGGCATGCAATGCAATATTGTTTTGCAATTGATGTAAACATCATTTAGATGAATGGAAAAAATCATATATCTTCGGCTTTACTTATAACCATCACAACTATAAATTGTGTCAAGCAGCAAGGTAAAAATATTTACTCACCTCCCCACATCTGGCGCTAATCTTCAAGGACAAAATATCATCAGCTCGAGTATACATTAATGATTGCAATGGTAGCTCTTGCTTAGTATGCAGCCCTGCAGGGGTAAAAGATAATGGTGTATAGTGTATAAGAAAAAATCTCCATGGACGATTGACCAAAACATGATTTATGACATTAGATTTCTTTTGAGGGAAAAAGAATGGATACATAGGTTTGGCAGTCATCCGACATAACATAAGAATATTAAGGGTTCAATGCAGGACAAGATGCTGCACTGTAATCCTAATAACAATACTGGATAATATGGCACCTGTTGTACCCATCCAGCAATTCGAGTAACTGGTTTCTTTTTTATTTTACGCGGTACACAAATAAATGAATGGGATCTGGTAACTAAGCTGACAGAACTACATTGTGTAGTGCAGTGGGTGTACTACAAATTTCCTTTCCTTTACTAACAGTAATAGAACATGAGTTGTTATGTAAGGTGCATGTTCAATCATGTAGTTATACATGGTCATCATTGAATAACAAACAATGAGAAGTTCATCACCTCACCGAGCAGTTTCCATAGTTTTATCAGATCAGTCCTTGGGAACATTGTCACCAAAAAGGACAACCTGCAGATTCAAGATAAAAAACAAAGGTTAAGATCATCAAGGTATGGTCTATATTAGAGACATAAATGAGCAGCTCAAACCCAATACGATACTTAAATCATATGATCATCCTTAGCACCCTCATGACAGAATTTCCATATATTAAGATTCAATGCTACTTTTTCTTCTTTCCTTGATCATTTATTGTAGTAGAGCTGTTTAGCTTTTAGTTTTTTTCTTGTACCTATTCACTTTATATTCTACACATGGACGATTGGATATATTTGGCTCATACACCTGCAGTATCTGTTTAGTGCATGCATGCATCCAACAGTACAGGCACAGAAATGGTTTACCCTGAAAAATCACACAGTCGAGGATTGAGGTCTTTGACCCTATGTTGAAATGAATATGAGTCAATTGAATTTCCACACTGTAAGCATACAACAAAGTACACAATGCCGTGCAGCTCAAGTGGATCGTTGCCAGCACGATGATACAATCTGCAGAAAATTGGACATAAATGGCCATTCACTGTGTAATCAAAATTACTAAAATGGGTTAGGGAGTCAGAAAGAGCACAGAAATCTATCTAGATTTTGGGTGATCATATAATCAATTCGACCATTTTTCTTGAGATGAAAAAGCACAATGAGGCTGCGTTAGGCCATGCTACAAATAAATCTTCTCCATCCAAGATGGCACCTAGCCCACTATCTTCTGTGTGCAAAGAGGATAAATTCCTACTTATCAAAGCCTCGTTAAAGCATAAGAAGATACACAGAAGCAAGAAATCGCTTATCAGTGATAGTATTCGGGAGCTTCCATCTTGTTAGAAGTTGGTGAAGTTGGACTTACATGTTGCAAATAATCGAAGCTTCAGAAATTGTAATGGCATAATGCGTACAAATGACAATCGGTAAAAGAAATATTTGGATCTTAAAAAGGTCCCTGACATGTGAATTCACTTTTTACAGTGAAAGCATAGGAATTCACTACTTGATCAAAATCCAACAGTGAGTTTTCATTTGAAAAGTAATAACTTTTTCTCATGATTTCATCATGATGCCGATCAACACATACAATTAAGTTTTGATATACAATGATGAATCCACATGTTAGAAAAACATGTCTAGAATTTAAGCATTTCGGCAAATCTGATAGCTTAAAACACATAAGTCATAACTACTAAATGGTACTGAAGGTTATCTGATGAAATCACCTGATCAATGATTTGGCTTGAAGCCAGTACTATAAGCTCCATTTCATTAAAATTGGAAAAAAATAGCATTATAAAAAGTAGCCAGATCTAAGAACAGAAGTCCATTAAAATACTTGAATCTAGAATAGTTGATACCTCCTGTGAACATGAATTCCAGTTTCCATGCTTATTCCTGCTCCAGTCAACACCAGATGTTTGCAGTTGTGATTTTTTTATTAATAAAACTAAATAGTTAACATGAAGAATGGTCATCCTTTCATTCCAAAGTTGTCCATTTACATACTTGTCGGAAGAGAATGTATCTGAGGACAATACCCTATGAAATGATAGCTCTTAACCACTAGATGCTGATGAAAAGTAAAGAAAAATAACTGTTGTAGTGCACACAATAGCAGTTTGAAGCTAATACAGAAAAAGTTCAGAATTCACTGAGCTATCTTACATTTAGAGATTTTGGCAATAACTTCTCTAACATTTGTAATAAGCTGCGGTTGAAAATCATACAGTTTGCAAGAGGAAAGGTAATCTTCTTTGAATTCTCCGAAATTGTACACTCAAGCAACCTTCCTAACTCTTATATTCCTTGTACATATTGTTCCCAACAAATGGCAAAATCTAAAGTCAGATTGTCGAGCATTCATTTCTTTACAAGGTTATCGGGTATTAGTTGATTGCCGTAATCTACATTCATGTATGTCTTTCACCTTTAACAAAAATGAGAAACCGAAACCTAAACAATTTAAGAAATCATGACAAAGACCAAAAAATTGCAAGCGCCTCTTTAGAAACATCAGTAATCACTAATCACTCACATAACTAGTGAAAGGAAAGCAATTTGTCCAAGATATTGAACAAAACACTACGCTAAAACTTGGGAATCAGCAAGATAACCATTTGAAACCATTAAAGATCCTAACTTTGGCACAAACCAACAGCAAGAAGCTCCCCAAGAGTCGAAACTAATTGAATGAAGAAGAAATCGTCGGTCGATCTATGAACGAGAAAATGATTGGAGGACAAAAGGGAACTCACGACAGCGGAAGGGCGGGAGGAGGTCATCGCCACGGTCCGGAAAAGAGACAGAGCACCGCGGCGATCGGAAGCGTTCGACGCCGGCGAAGGGCCGGAGAAGACGAGAGATACGTCTGTCGCTTTGTTCAGTTGTTTCCCCAAGAACAAAAAAAGAAACATAAAAGGTAACTTGGGCTTCGGCCCACAAAATGGTTATGTAAAACTTGTTTTGGAGCCCATTTGATTTTTTTATCAAATAGATAAATTTAAATAAAGATTAAAAAATAAATGCATAATTAAAAGTAAAAAAAATAGATATTTAAAGTTACGTGAAAGTGCTTGAAAAGAGGATTCAATTGGGTAATATTGAAGTTTAAAATGTGAAGTAACAATTTCCTATAATTTGGAGTTGAAAATAGAATTAAGGGAGATTATTTTTTTGAAAACTTAATCAATGTAATTTTAGAAGCTTAATTTCTAAGAAATATATCGCTGCAAATATTTACTTGTTCACCTTTATCACACGGTTGGTATGATTTTAAGTACGTGAATTGTATGCTTATTAAATTTAATAGGAATAATATGTGTATAGGTCATAATGAATTTACATAAATTAATATCGATCGCTAAACAATAATAATACAAACAAACTTTAAAAAAAAGTTACTTATATATCCTAAATAAATATATAAAAATAAAGCCCGGCCCATTAATCCATCAACTCAACCCTAAAACAATCCACATTAACAAATAAAGGCCGATCCAATAACTACCTACTCATGGCGATATTTAGCTATTTTTATAAATATAACTACATTAAAAATTTCGTCACTCCAAGTAATATTTGATATACATTTTTATGCTCGTCCGAGAATAATTTAGTTTAAAATTCAAATGATCCTTTAGACTAAAATTTAATCTGCTATTGAATTAAATTTTCACAACTATTTTCTTATTAAAATTGGACACAGGAAAGAAAGACATGGTTATTGTGTATTTAAAAGTCACAAATTTAATTTTTATATGTTAAACTTATGTACTTTTTATTTGTATTAAGTTATGGACCTCTTTTTATAATTGAACAAAAAATAAATATAAGAACGTGTTCACATTACGTGAATAAGACTAGTAAATACTTTTATCATATCTTCTCCATTGTCCCGTGATTGATTTATGTATTTAAAAGCCATAAGTTCAATTTTTATCGATGAAATTCTTATATATATATATATATATATATANAATATAGATATATATATATATATATATATATATATTCTTTTGTACTAAATTATGGTCCTTTCTTATAATTGAAAAGAAAAGAACTTGTTGTCCTTATGGTAGCTAAACATTGGACAAATAAGAGTAGCCATTTGACAAGCTCATTATTCTTATCATTTTCTAAATTTAATCTATTTTTTTTTGCAGTTAATTATGTTTTTAGAAAATATTAAAAAAAAGGTAACCTACTTTTGACCTATGTTTTTCATGATGAAGAGAGTGAGAAGGAGAATGATAATGAGAATACTCCAAGTAAAACATCTCTTTTAAAATGAAGCTGAATTAATTTTGAGCACTTTTTCATTTGATCTTGGAGATGGAGATGAAAAAAAAATTAATCATCAGTTTGATGGCCAAGATGAGATTCGGATAATGTACTTGTCGAGAGGATCATTTCTACCTCATAATTATAACTTTCTGCAAACAAAAATGAAAGATAAATTACATCAATTCAATCATTATTAGTATGCACATTATTCCAATTAGCTGGAGCATAGTATTAAAAAAGATGCAATATTTTATTTATGTTATTATTTATTTAGTGCATTTGCCACATAGAGTAATAGATGGTTGAACAAAAAGAAATTTGATATTCATGTTGGAGGCATTGGTAGTGTGCATAATTAGGTTGTTGCCGAATGTGAAGATTTGATTAATCAAAATCAATCTATTCAAATAGTTCTCAATAAGCAATCGACTCAATTAGTTTACATGCTTCTTTTGATTGTGTAATTTTTTTTTTGCTTCAAGCTTTATCTTTTTAGTGGGCATGCTGAATTTAAAAATTCACAAAATAAATAGAATCTTTAAAAACTCTTACAGTTTCTTGCTGATCAAAATGAAGATATAACTAAAGTTGTATTGAAAAATATCCAAAGAAATCAACAAATATTGTCACATGATATTTAGAAATACCTTGTGAATTTTGCTACTCAAGAAACAACTAAAGTTACGATTGATTGTCTAAAAGATGATTTATTTGGATTTTAGTTGATGAATCTTTTGATGTATCAAAAAAGAACAAATGACAATTTCTTTGAATTTCATAGATAAACAAGACACAATTAAAGAACATTTTTTTAACCTTGTTCAATGCAAAAAATACATCGTTTCGCCTCTTAAAAAAATAATTGATTCATTACTTTCTCAACATAAAATAATTTTTATCATGAATAAAATGGCAATTTTATGATGAAGCAAATAATATGCGAGGTGAATCCAATGTTTTAAAAAGTTTGATCTTAAAAAATATTTATTATATTACCTCTCAACATTACCTAATAATTTAGGTTGCCTACCACTTATTAAATTTTTAATAATATGCATTACATTATTTACTATATATAAGTAATCCAATGCCAATTCATATTATCGTGTTTACTTATAGAAAGAATTACTAAACAATATACATCAT
The DNA here is from genome assembly GCA_001647135.1 of Pontederia paniculata. NCBI lineage: Eukaryota > Viridiplantae > Streptophyta > Magnoliopsida > Commelinales > Pontederiaceae > Pontederia > Pontederia paniculata. Next base: position 5,044 of record LTAE01001114.1, on the reverse strand, counting down.
TTTACCAAAATACCCTTTGTAAATATTATTAAGTTAAGATTCTATACTATTAAATTGAAATTTATCAATTAATTCATAAATTCACAAATTAATGTATTAACTAATTAATACCCTTAAAAGTAAAATAATAATAAAATAAGATCTATAATTAATAGCAATAGTAATAATTAATTAGAAAGTATTATTTTAATTAATAATACTTATAATTAATGATTGGTGCTATATTTTTATTCATGATACGATATAGTAATATAATATAATATTATTTAAATATTATTTAAATAATATATATTATAGCCATTAATTATTATTATTATTATTATTATTATTATTATTATTATTATTATTATTATTATTATTATTATTATTATTATTATTATTATTATTATTTGTATTGTTATTATTATATGATTTATTTTATTATGTTATATTTTATTTATGAAATATTTAGAAGGGTGAATATAAAAATTAATATAAGTAAAATTATCAGGTGTTTATCAAAATTAGCATTTTGGTTGTAATTTTGATAAACACCCTCTCTTAGATAATCTAAATTGTCACTTCATAAGTAATCTGCATTAATGGGCAATCTAGATTGTCTACAAATTAGAATAAGTAAACATGGCAATTCGATAGGCTCGTGTAATTTTAAGTTCAGAATAAAAAATAATCTATAAAGATTACCAATAGAGAAACGTCTCCTTAAAAGAAAATAAATCAGCATATTATATTAGTTGTTTGTCCATTAACTCCAATTGACCCTTGTTGTTGTTGCAAAAAAATCATATTGATGTTGTTGTTCTTTCTAATTGGGTCATTATGCTTATTAATTTAGTGGGAGCAATTAGTAAGCAATATCTAAAAGTAGCAGAAGTTTTAAAAATAAGTGAATTACACAGTAGTCAAAAATTAAATTAAGAAACTAAATTGAAAAGAGCTAGCGATATAAAATGGTGATCACATTATGGTATGCTTATAAATTTAGATAGTTATGTTTTCAAATGTGCTTGAACTGTTAGAGTTTATAAAAAAAATGAAATAATTCAATCCGAGAAAAGAAATAAAGCACATTTCTTTTAAGATATATGTGATCATTTGACTTTTTTTATTAGCTTTCAAATGATTTTATCCATACTGAAAATTACAAATATCTTTTCATTATCTTTACATAGCAAGGATCAAGATATTTTGAATATTATGTCACTTGTTAAAATTTGCAAATAACAACTACAACAAATGAGATATGAAAAATGAAATTTGCTTATGAAAAATATTTCTATCTTTTGTGAGAAACACAACATTCCATTATCTTACATGAATGATATATTGATTATTCAAGGAAGATAAAAAATGTAAAGCCCAATAGATCACAAATCTACATCATTATTGAGTCAATTTATTGTGATGACTATTGATATATTTCTTCAATAGCTCAATGCATGATTGTTTTAATAAAAAAAATAGAGTTGCTTCGTTGTGTGGCTTGTCCTAATTCTGTTGATTTATTTCGAACTTTTGATACTAATAAACCAATGAACTTGAGGAAGTTTTATCCAATTGATTTTTTAGAACCTGGTCTATTAATCAACTTGACATATATGTTATTCACGTGTGTTTTGATGATCGTTTTCATAACTTGCAAAGTCCATTTCCATGATTTTTCTCATAATTTGGTGAAAACAAAAAAAATATCATATATCCATTGATATATTTGCTAGAAGTTGGCTTTGATTCTACCCGTTGTGACTTTAATGGTTGAGAAGACTTTTTCTACGATGAATATTGTGAAGATCAAATTAAGAAATCGAATGAGAGATCAAATAACATATATTGAGAAAGACGTATTTTATAGTATAAGCAATGATGTAATTTTCGATAGATTTTAAAAAATAAAATATCATTAAAATTAGTTAAATAAATAAAAAAAATATTTGAATCTAGAATTTTATTTTTTATGTTTAAATTGTGAACCCACTTAATTTTTTTTTGACTTCGTCACTACATGGAAGGTTTAAGGAACTAACTTTATTTCTAGTTTTATTTTTTCTATTCTCATTTCAATCGAAAATCACTAGAATAATAATTTATTAAGAACAAATATCCTCTAATTTTTAAAATTGGAATTGTTCATGAATACTATTATTTTGAAAAGCATTAGTTCTAATTCAAGAATGTCAATTCTTCACCCAAACGATACTTCTTCGATTATATTTAAGAACAAATATCCTCTAATTTTATAGTTCTATTCTCATCCTGAAAGAAAAAATAGTCTAATATAGATAGTCTAGGACAATATGCAATAGAAAAAGACCAATATTGCCAAACTTGCCAAATGGGAGAAACATAATAAACAAATAAAAAAAAGAATATTCAATGCTGATAATAAATGCCTGATCTATATTTAATTAGATTATATATATGTATATATATTATCATCTTAATAATTAAAGATCTAGTATATGTATATATTGAGAATAAGAGAGGATCGAAACGTGATAGAAATCACAAACCTCACATGCACATGCGCATACACACACAAAAAAAAGAAAAGCTACTTACACGACAACACAATATTAGAAGTAAATTTAGATACGATATGCATATAAACATGATTACCAAACTATATATGTAATTGCTACTCGATAGTAATCACTCATCAGATAACTGCAGCAACAGCTACCAATGAAGTAAGAGAAAAACTAATGATGGTCCCAGTGCAACTTGACACCTAATATATATATATATATATATATATA
>LTAE01001113.1:49384-62135 GCA_001647135.1 Pontederia paniculata | reverse complement strand
TTCCTTCTTCCTCCCCTTCCCAAAGCTTCTAAACCTTCTTCTCCTTCCTCTCTTGACCTTTCTTCTTCCTTTACCAAGTCTTCTTGAGCTGCACAATAGATGGAGCTTCAAACCCTAGCCATGAGGTTCTTGTGTGGAGAGGGAGATGAGAGCAAGAGAGAGAGTGAGGGAGTGGAAAAAGAGGGTAAAAATTCTGGTTCCACCCTTTTTATAGATAGGAGTTTGGGGTGGGATGTGGACCATTTGGGTTAATGGGCTGCTGTAGATGAGTGGGCTTGGGTTCATATTTTTGGGGTTTTACAGAAAGAGTTGTGAAGACTTAAAGTTTTTTGTTTCTTGTATATATTTCGTATTTTGTTGACTAATCATAATGTCATTAAGTATGATATCTAGCGTCCTCGGAGGGGGAGAAGGGGGACATTTTATCATATGGTGGATGATTTTCTGAGGATGTTACAGTTAAGTTAATATTTTAGATTTTTATGATATTGAATTATTCAAATCGTTTCGTTATTTCATTGCTGAAATATAGCAGCTTTTAGTGCTATAGATCGATGTTATCTTACGGTGCCTCGACAATTGTTATGAATATCATTTGATCCTGGGCGCGATCGCGGAGCACTTATATGTGTAGCAATAATGACAATATACAATATTTTTTATCCCGTTTAATTACTCGTTTGTTTGCTATACGAATATAAGATTCAAAAACGCAAAACAAGTAATAAATATTGGTCAAGAAACGCGACGAGGAATATGTATTTTGTTGCACGTGATGACTTAAATGCTTGGTACATATGTCCCCCAAATACTTATCCGCTATGTAGATTGTTTTTTACATCATAAAAAAATCAAAATAAAAATTATATTTTACAACAAGTATTTGTATTGATTTTGTATGTACAAAATCAAATCAATTTAATGAAAAATGCGTCAAATTATTTTAAATATAATGATTTGGATTTTTAATAATCTACATGTCCATTATGTTTTACAGGTTCCGCAAACATTTATTTTTTAAAATTCGAAATTGAGATACGAGAACATAGAAATTCGACATTGCTACTATTAATAAAATGACATTTAACACATATTTGAATACAGGCAAACAATCGTTTGATATGAAACATAAAATACTGTTGGATTGCGTTTGAGACCAGGATCAAATAGACCCTTATTCTACTATAATTTTCAATTACAAAAATAATTATTTACTCTACTTTTACTTTATTCTACTTATTATCAAGGCCGGAGCTCTGTACAAGTGGGTCTTGGACCTCATCTTCGACTTTCTTATATATATACATATATATATATTATATATATATATATATATATATAAGTCCATGAAATATATTTCGTAAATGAATAAAAGTAGTAAATATATTCCTAAGAAATATCATTCTAAAACTAAAATCTTAAATAAATTAATTATAAATTTACTCCAAATTTTTTTTAATAATTTGTTTATCCTACTTTTATTGAGTAATTTTCATTTTGCCTTTTTTTGTATTATTAATCCTCCAACATTATGTATTTTTTAATGCTGAGTCCTTTTATCCAACCTAATATTTTTTTATTCTAATTCTACTTCGTCCATTATAATAAAATAGATCACATTGATCTCGCCAAGACATTGAATAAAATAAAATAATCTCATGTATAACATATTTTCTAATAATATTAATAATAATATAAAAATATTTATATGAATGTTTCATATAGCAAAATAGAAGAACTTTTAATTTAATTAATAAAAAATACTAATCTGATAAAAAAAATACGAAGTTGAAGGAGAAAATAAGAAATATATTAAGATTTAAGACCAAAGTTGTAAGTCTGCATCGTCTTAGAAACTATTCGCTATGTTGAACTCCTGCTGAACGCGTTGCCGCTCCATACCTTTATGTCGAGATCTTGGCCGTCAGTTTTGTAAACGGACGGCTTGGATATTAAGCTTTGTCCTTGTAAACGGGACTTATTTATTTATTTTTTTCTCCTATTTGTATTTGTCCTGTCTTGCTTTATTTCTTTTTCTTGCTTCTGTGACGCTCTGACTTCATCTCAGTTAAAGGAAAAGAGAAACCAAGGGAAGGAGCGGAGCAGAGCAGGGGAAGGGGAGCTGGAAGAGAGAGAGAGAGAGAGAAGGGCCGGAGAGAGGAGTTCTGAGGCGAACTAGAAGGAGATGGGGGGATGCTTTCCCTGCGCAGGAGAGCCCAAGACCGACGAGAAGGATCAGATCCAGCTGCCCATAGGTAATGGATGAGCAATCTTAGAAAAATAATGCCTTCATTTGGTTTTTTTTTTCCGTCTTTGTGGAAGAAGGAGCTCTTTGATCTGGACTTGTCAACTTAGGTAGTTTGATGTTGGTAGTTGATTTCCAGCACAAAAAGTTGGGTTATTTGAACTTTCTGCCTCCAAAAACTGCTGTCTTATTGTTGGAATTATTGACAAAATGTAAAAAAAATGCACAAAAGGTTTGATTGCGAGAAAAGGCTTCTGGAGGGGGTCATTTTGTTGATGGGTTGGCATCAGGACGACGGTGCCATTGGAAGTTGATAGCTGGTTGATGAGATGGTTTTGTTGTTTGTGTAAGCTTCTTTTTCCCTCGGTCGTATTGTTGATTAATATGGGCAAAACTTTGATGGACAAAGTGGTCTGAGATTGTCCAGTAATTGATAGGCACGCTGTTGTTTCCTGTGACAACTAGAACCTGTTCATTTTTTGGTCTCAGCCTCGTCCGCTGCATACCGAGTTATTCTTTTTTATGTATGTTTAGCAAAAACAAAAAGTTCCGCCTTTTGTATGACATTTCGTTTCTCTCATTGGTGCATACCTGTTTATTTTGTTCTAATAATTCATCTTTAACTTCGCCAAACATATTTGTGTGTGTTGAACGAGTCATTAGCCATTCCATGACAATTTGTCTTAGTCAGAGCACATATATGTACTATTTTGTGTGGTTATTTTGACATGTGGTAAATGGCACTTTTGTGAAGCCTTTAATTGGGTGTTCGGATTCGAAAGGGACTCGGGGTAGTGTAGTTTCAATCTTAGAATATGTCCTCGGCTTTAGTGACTTTATTGGTTATTCTCTCATCTTTCTCAATGTTGAGTTCTTGATCATTCATTATATTTTTCTGTCAAAATTGTATAACAGAGAAGTTGAAATCCAATGGCTCACATGATCCTAAGAAACAGAGTTCCCAAAATGAAAAGCAGGCGCCAGATGGTGGTTCAGAGCATATCGCCGCTCAAACATTCACATTCCGTGAACTGGCTGCAGCGACTAAGAACTTTAGAGCTGATTGCCTTCTAGGGGAGGGAGGATTTGGACGAGTTTACAAAGGCAGGCTGGAAAGTAGCAATCAGGTCGGTTCTACCTCATCAATCATTCTTCTGTTATGCTCTCTTTTGTTCAATTATTTGTTTTTGGTCTCAATAAAATAATCTATCTGAAAGTCATCAGAAAAATTTCAAACATATTGGAGTTATTAAACTCATTGGTAACAATCTTGATGTTATAGTTCAATTGTTAAAATCTTGTCCTTGTCCATTCAAGTTTCTATCGTGTTAAAGAGATAGTGGCATAGTTTTGCACACTCCATACTCATGATCTGAGATGCTTACTCAAACTGATTAATGCAAAAAAAAGTTTTCCTTTATCAATTCACACATGCTGAATCTTATGCATGCATCATTGGTGACATAATCTCTTCTATGAAGTATAGATTGTTGCTATAAAGCAGCTTGATCGTAATGGATTACAAGGGAACAGAGAATTTCTTGTTGAGGTTCTGATGTTAAGTCTACTTCACCACACCAATCTTGTCAACTTGATTGGTTATTGTGCTGATGGGGATCAAAGGCTATTGGTTTATGAATTCATGCCACTAGGATCTCTGGAAGACCATCTTCATGGTAAGCCACTCTCTAAAGTCCCAATAATTACTCCATCCACATTAAGTTTCCCATATTTGCTCAGACTGAAAATTATCTCAATATTTTTGTCACAGACCCTTCTCCAGATAGGAAGCGACTTGACTGGAACACAAGGATGAAAATAGCTGCCGGGGCAGCTAAAGGTTTAGAATATTTGCATGATAAAGCCAGCCCCCCTGTTATATACCGTGATTTGAAGTGTTCAAACATTTTACTGGATGAGGGTTATCATCCAAAACTTTCTGACTTTGGCTTGGCTAAGCTCGGTCCTGTAGGTGATAACACCCATGTTTCCACAAGAGTAATGGGCACATATGGATATTGTGCACCTGAATATGCTATGACAGGACAGTTGACACTTAAATCAGATGTGTATAGCTTTGGGGTTGTTCTTTTAGAACTCATCACTGGAAGGAGGGCTATTGACAACTCTAGAGCTGCAGGAGAGCACAATCTTGTAGCATGGGTAAGGACCTTGGCTTCTTTTCATTTCCTTGTTCTAGTGCTACTAATCATAATTTGTTAGTCCCTTCTGGGAACAAAGCACTATGCCTCTTGTGCTACCATATTGTTAAAAAATTGATGGGGATGGATAAGGGGTCCTTTTTTTTCTTCTTTTTTCTCTGATGAATTTTCTCTCTTGAGTAATTCTTGAGAAGAGGAAACCTTTCATCCTATTGAATGATAATTAGTATCAAAGTTAGCTATTAATTTCGAGACATATTGATGGTCATCCAAAACTAATATGCTTATATTTGGTTGCAGGCACGACCTTTGTTCAAAGACAGGAGGAAATTTTCCCAGATGGCTGATCCAGTGCTTCAGGGCCAGTATCCTGTGCGTGGCTTATACCAGGCGCTTGCTGTTGCTGCTATGTGTGTTCAGGAACAGCCTACCTTGAGACCTCTGATAGCTGATGTTGTTACGGCTCTATCTTACCTTGCCTCACAGACTTACATCCCTGAGAATAATGCAAATGCATCGCGACTGGCAACACCAGGCACCCCTCCTAGAGCAAGAAGAGACATAAATAAAAGGTCAAGTGGTGGATCAGGAAGAGACCAACTGAGAACAACAAGATGAAGATGATGATTTTCCCATGAGAGTGACAGCCACCTTCCTCAATGTTTTCTGTGTTATTCGGTGATGCCTGTTTACCAGAGGAAAATGTTCTAGAGGATCATTTTTCTGTGCCTGACTCCTTGATGCCTGTTCACCAGATGTATCATTTTCGAGGAAAGATGCGCCATGCTTGATTCACACCATAATAGTCCGAGAAAGGATAAGTTCTTTTTGCCAATGTATATGCCACTTTGGTTGGGGGGTACTTGTATCTAGGTGCAGGGGTGCAGGGTTCTAGACAACATATCTCGTATGGTAAAAGTGTATTCTTCATATTCTTGTAGACGAAAAGCTTTTTACAGCATAATACCATATTTCTTCAATTTGCACTGTGAAATACCGTTTGCAGAGCTTAGAATTAGCCAGATTTGTTTCACAATACCAACTTATTCTAAAGAAGGTTCTTTTTCGGATCAGGAAGTGTGTTAGAAACATATCGCTCAATTCAAATTTACAAGATGATATAAACACGAATCTGGCCAGGTTGTGCATGCAATGGACCCTTGTCTCAACCAAAAAGAAAGGAGCATGGTTGGAAAAAAATAAAGCAAATACTTGTTGCAAGTAATAATGATTGCAGTCTATAATGTACCATTGATATTTGTCTCAGAACACTCTGATGTTCAAGTGCTGACACCATCAATTGCATATTAAGTCAGAGGTGCATTTTGTACATGGGGAAGGCATTCATTTGATCAGTTGTTCTGGATGCCAGCTGCATCCGTGCTGTCTGGCTCAAAGGTAAGCTAAAGTTCTGTTGAGCTGCAAGGTACCTCCTGTGGGCAAGTTTGTGTCCTTTAGTACATCTCTCTATATACCTGGCCTACTAATTTGATCACATTTGATGTGTTGTTTCCAATCATGTCTTAGCTGGCCTCTGTAAATAGAGTGCCTTCTTGTACCAAAAAGGAAACAATGGCTTTGTTCAGCTGATTCCATTGTAGTTGAAAATATCTCAGACAATAAGCCAAAAAGGCATAATTTATTCAGCTCAATGAAAGTTTGTCTCAACAAGCTAAAGATGGAGCTTGATCACCAACATGTTAAGGTTCTCAGTTTAACAGACATCAAAGCTATCATATGCAAGTCAATATTTCTCAGATGCAGGAAATGCAGATCTAACAGGTTCAAGATTGGCAATGCTCTACAGCTCAGCATATGTATCCACTACTCTAAAGTTATGGATTTCATGATTCTCATACATGGCAACAGTTCCATGTGGCTGATCAATGATATGGCCGTTTCTCCAGACAAGTTTAGGGAACAAATGATGTCACATAAATTTTGGAGTTGCATGCTGCTAAGCTACGATATCTTGATTCCTTTTTCCAATTATCAAAGCATGTCACTATCTTCTTTTTTCTGTTAACATATTCAATTAGCTGGTGTCATTTATTGTCCTGACCAGGAAGCATATATTAGCAGCCTGTAGGGCAAAGCAAGTATCAAATAAGACAACCAGAATCTGTCAAGCTTGCACAGTCCTCAGATTTCCCCGACAGCATCAAGCTACCAAGTTACTGCAGACTAATACTAATCTCTCTAATGTTCTAAAGGAGTCGACAGCATCTATGCATCTTTTCTTGAATAACTCTAATCACTCATTGCAGGCTTAAAAATGTATATGTACAGTTTGCTATCATGTAGGGCAGAGGACAAATTTGATCTCTGTGAATTTATAAACCATGAATGCAGTAGGATATGGTTGGTTGCAACACTAAAGAGTGTTAAATTTCCAATCTTAGCATTGAGAACTGTGTGAGCATTGGCAGCTTGTGCTTGTTCTCGGACAGGAGGGTTATTTTAGGTGTAACTGTACAAACTACAGAGGAAGATACCCAACTGAGGATTTCCGAGATTGAACAGCATTAACAAGTTATTTAAGAGCTCTTGGGCTCAAGAAAGGAAACAAGCTGTTCACAGGTGCATAGACCATGGTTGGATGGCACATATTTTTGAGCCTTGCAAACCTGTGGTCTGGTGGTTAGAGGACATTCATCCACTGTCTGCGGCAATGAGAAAGGACACGAAGATTTTCTTCAAGAGTCTGAAGATTGTAAGGAATCAGGGGTCAATGATGTTAGGATAGGGGGTCAATAAAGGACAAACAAGAAAACTGTTCATTGGAGGAGAGAGAGAGAGGATCACTTGAGAATGTGTCTGGATTAGAATAAAAATATGCCTGCATGATTCATTGATTACCAGAACATGGCCATGCACTCAAAATGCATTCCTAAACAAAACATAACAACTAGGAATTCAAATTTTGGTGTTGAGTGGTCAGAAGCAATGCTGAATTGATAGCATTAGTGGTGGTGTTCAAAAAGCTGCTCCTGAACAACGGCCACACCCATCCATCATCATGGCACATTTATGATGACCAAATGTGCTGCTGGATGCCTTCCACCGGCTCTCATGAGAGCACCCAATGGTCTGTTTGATAATATCATATCAATGGATGCAGGCTAATAAAACAATCAACAACAACAACAACAAAGCCTTATCCCACTAGGTGGGGTCGGCTACATGGATCATACGACGCCATTGCGCTCTATCAGTAACCAAATTTTTTGGTATATTATTCGTTAATAGATCTCGTTCTATTAGCTCGTCAAGTGTTCGCTTTGGTCTCCCTCTCCCTCTTTTAATCGGACTCCAGATTGTTTGCTCTATCCTCCTAACTGGCGCATCTAATGGCCTTCTCTGGACATGACCAAACCACCTCAAACGATTTTCTACCAGCTTCTCGCAAATAGGTGCCACTCCGACTCGTTTACGTATATGGTCATTCCTAATCTTATCCTTTCTAGTATGACCACACATCCATCTCAACATCCTCATTTCAGCTACCCCCACTTTATGTTCATGTTGTCCCTTCATAGCCCAACATTCACTACCATATAACACTGCTGGTCTTATAGCAGTGCGGTAGAATTTCCCTTTAACCTTATGGGGTACTTTCCTATCACAAAGGACTCCAGTAGCCTTCCTCCACTTACACCAACCAGCTTGAATTCTATGGTTAACATCATCATCAATCTCCCCATCTTGTCTTATAATTGATCCCAAATATTTAAACTTTGTCACTTGAGAAATTATATCATCTCCTAACCTAACTTCCGAATCGCCTCTAAATTGTCTATTCGTGAAATTGCAATGCATATACTCTGTCTTATTCCTACTTAAACGGAAACCCTTTGACTCCAACGTGTTTCTCCATATTTCCAATTTTGCATTAATCTCATCTTTTGAGTCCGCTAAAAGTACGATATCATCAGCAAAGAGCATGCACTTAGGTACCTCATCTATGATACTCTCGGTTAGAGCATCCACAACTAAGTTAAACAAATATGGGCTTAAAGATGATCCTTGGTGTAGGCCAATTCTTATAGGAAATGCTTTCGTCTCTCCTCCTGGTGTCCTAACCTTAGTCAATGCCCCATCGTACATATCTTGTATAATCTTAATATATGCAACACCCACTCTTTTCTTTTGCAAGGCTTTCCAGAGTACCTCTCTTGGTACACGATCATACGCCTTTTCTAAATCAACGAAAACCATATGTAAATCTCTTTTCCTACTTCGATACTTCTCCATCATTCCCCTTAGTAAATAAATCGCCTCTGTAGTGGATCTTCCTGGCATGAATCCAAACTGTCTCTCAGAAATACTAGTCTCCACTCTCAATCTATGTTCAATCACTTTTTCCCATAACTTCATTGTATGACTCATAAGCTTAATCCCTCTATAATTTGCACAATTCTGAATATCCCCTTTATTTTTGTAAATAGGAACTAACGTACTTATTCTCCAATCATCAGGCATCTTTTTTGACCGTAAAATCTCGTTAAACAATTTACATAACCACAACACACCTTTTTCTCCTAAACATTTCCAAACTTCAATCGGTATCCCATCCGGTCCAATAGCTTTACCATTCTCCATTTTCTTAAGAGCTTCTCTAACCTCCGCAACTCTAATTCTGCGATAAAATGACCTATTAAGCTCACCTTCACTAACAGCCAAGTCCTCCAACTCGCAACGGGAACCTTCACATCCATCATTGAATAACTTATTGAAATACTCTTCCCATCTATTCTTAATATCCTCCTCCGTGACTAAAACATTACCACCTTCATTTTTTATGCATCTTACTTGATCAAAATCTCTCGACTCCTTCTCTTTATTCCTTGCAATCTTGTAAATCCTTTGTTCTCCGGCCTTTGTCCCTAACTCCTTATAAAACCCCTCATATGCTTTCGCTCGAGCCTCACTAACTGCCTTCTTAGCCTCCCTTTTAGCCAAGCGATATTTTTCCCAATTGTCAGAGCTACCGTCTAAGTGTATAGCTTTGAAACAATTCTTCTTATTACGCACCTTTTCTTGTACATCTTCATCCCACCACCAAGTCTCCTTATCTCGTGATCCAAAACCTTTTGATTCTCCTAGAATTGTTTTAGCGACCATTTCAACCTTTTGTGCCACATTTTCCCACATGATACTAGCATTTCCTTGTAACTCCCACATCCCTTCTTCCAATAACTTACTCTTAAAAATCTCTCGCTTCTCCCCCTTTAACTGCCACCACTTGATCCTTCGATTTGAAATTGTTCGACGTTTTGATTTTATATATTTAATTCGCATATCAAGAACTAACAATCTATGTTGTGTGGTCACCCCATGCCCCGGAATCACTTTGCAATTTGTACACCATCTATTATCAGGATTCCTTGTCAAAAAGAAATCAATCTGAGACCTATGAGTTCCACTTTTATAGGTGATTAGATGTTCCTCTCTCTTCCTAAAACAAGTGTTGACAATCTTAAGGTTATATGCTAAAGAAAAATCGATAATAGTTTGTCCTTCTTCATTCAGCTCCCCAAAACCAAAACCACCATGAACCCTTGCATGTGGTCCCGCCTCTTTACCCACATGTCCATTAAGGTCTCCTCCAATAAACACTTTCTCGTTTATCGGTATACTTTCAATCAACCCCTCCATATCTGCCCAAAACTTCTCCTTGAGATGTGCTTCTGTCCCTATTTGAGGTGCATATGCACTAATAACGTTCATTATATCCTTTCCAATAATTACTTTCACGGATATGATTCGATCCTCAATCCTTTTAACTTCCACAACATTCTTCCTCCATTCTTCATCCGCAATAATACCAACACCATTTCTTCCATTTACCTTACCCGTATACCAAAGTTTGGAACCGTTGACATTGATCACTTTACTTCCCTCTCCAGCCCACCTAGTTTCTTGTAAGCACAATATATTAATCTTACGCTTACTCATTACTTGTGCTACCTCAAAACGCTTTCCATTTAGCGTCCCAATGTTCCAAGAGCCTAATCTGATCTTACTCTCATGGACTAGCTTCTTCAGCCGCCTCCGTCCATTAGAGTGCGGTAGCCTTTGCTCATTTAACACTGCATTCAGGCGAGGATGCAGCGGCTCTTGCTCTCTTATCACTGTACTCGAGTCATACAGCGCGTTACTTACGGGTAACGACCTAGCATTAGCGCAATGTATTCGTTGATCCATGTTCATGAGATTCGACAAGGTTTTACGTTGGCTGTCGAGGCCTAACACAACCCTCCTCCTTTGTCCGGGCTTGGGACCGGCTATAAACATAGGCGGAGTTTAATAAAACAATCAACATCTGTCCATTTCAAGCCACACCAACTCAACAGCTTTAATAGTGAAAGGCAGCAAACTAAACTTAAATTTGCAAGCCATGTACCTAGACAACTTAATCAGGGTGCAGATTATCTAGTGAAGCTTCATAAATATCTGCAACTGATTCTCTCTAGCAAGGAGATTCGTTCCCTGGAGTCCTTAAATTTTTGTATCAGGACCCTCTGGGTCTTTCCTGATAATAAATTAGTCTTTTATAAAAAAAATTTGCAAGCCACAATTTTTTTCTTGCAAAGCTTAATAATATATCTTAGTCAGGAGATTACTGCAGCATCTGGCTCGTACATGCTTATACAAATTCAGCAGTTATTACTTTTTTTTTCTCAAGGTGGATCATTAGATAACATGATATTAGATGATGACAGACAGAGCTAGCTCAATTCTGCATCATCCAAAAAATCTCGTAAAACTTCTCTCATGTCTCTTCTTGGACTATTGTGTGATCTTGATCTCATCATCAGTTTTTCTCTCATCTTTGTTTGTAATCATTAACAATTAGCAATTTTTTTAAGTAAGATTATTTTATAGATAAATGTTTGGGAAATGAAGCATTATGATTATTAGCTCTTTCAACAATGTCACATTTTTAGATTTGAACTATTCTTGTTTGAAGTGAAAATGACTATAGTGTTTCATCCTCCGAATTATTTTTCTATCGTAAAGAAAGTGACGAGATCAACAATTTAAATCAGCAAAGAAGCCTTAATTACGTTCATGCTGTAATTTACAATTTTGGTTTATCTCAATGATAAAGGCTCCAATTTTGAAGTGGGGGTACTAAGATAACTTATCCTATTATAAATTATGAATAGAACAGTAGAAAATAGCTCATGAAAGAAGGCAACATTTGAAATTTGGACAAATAAAAAGAGGGAAAAAAGTGAATAAAAGAAACAAGGCCCACCGGCTCAAATTGAGATCATATATGTGGGCTGAGCTATTTGTTCTCACAGGCCCATCTGAATTGTCTTGGTGACAAAAAAAGAACCATGATGGCAAATCAAAATAATAAAGTTTAAAGTAAAAAAGAGCAAGGCAAACATTCTAAAGATTCTAAGAGCTCGTTATCGTGTTGAAGAGAATTTTTTAAAAAATAAGAAAAATCTTTGAACTTTTATTTGTTTATTAAAAATAAACTTTTCAAATTCAAATACGAGTTTCATAAAAAAATATTCCTAAAAGCATGAATCTTGCATGAAAAAAAAATGCTTTACATTCTACTAAATCCAAATGCTTCTCATTTTCATTCGAGTTTTTTTTGTCGTAAAGGGCATAAATTGAATGAGAATGCTCAAAAGTGCATATGATAATTATGCAGATGTAGAGTTTGGGTTCGCGAAACAAAATCATAAAAAATAAAACTATGATGTCTCATAAATTCTAAACATTAATACATAAAAAAAAGTAAAGCGGTGATGATGAGTCATTGATAAATGCAGATGAAAATGATGTTGAACATGTTATTCAACAAAAGTACCGTTCTTTTATTAGATATCTCAATTATAAAAATTCGAGATGATTAATGAAGAGGAAGAGCGAAAATTAAATCTAAGCTGAAAGTAAGAATTGTGTGTACCATGAAGGCCAATCGAATTATTTTTTTATGAAGTGTACGTTTTCCTCTTATTTGTTGGAGAGGGAGATTTATTAATATAAATTAGCTGGAGGAAAATGTTTATCTTTGGTGGTGATATATCCGAAGAAAAGAAATTATAAGAAATGCGGTTTTCACCTTGGAGAGCATGCAGTTTCGATCATAAGTTCAAAAGAACATATAATCTTCATTGGAACATAGGCAGACAAGAGACTATACAACTTTATACAGATCTGGGATAAAAAAAAATGTTTTACCATAATTAGTACTGATACATGCAGTTATGGAGCAAAAATTTCATCTTTTTGGTTTATATATGCTGCAGAGGTTTTGCATGGGCTTATATCACTTGAATTGATCTATATCTATATCTATATATATATATATATA
>LTAE01001113.1:0-48073 GCA_001647135.1 Pontederia paniculata | reverse complement strand
ATATATATATATATATATATATATATATATACATAGAGAGAGAGAGAGAGAGAGAGAGAGAGAGAGAGAAGTATATAATTAAGAATGTTTTCCAATAATTTAAATTTTTGACAAGATTAATTTTACACTCCTTACCTATGAGTATAAGTACATAAGATAAAATGACCTACACCAACTGCAACACTTTCTTTCTCACTGTCTCGTCTCTTGAAATGAGAATTTCTATCTAGTAGCGAACTTTTAACTCTATGTTTAGGTTATAAATAAAGGATCGAAGTTAAGGTTTGCACTATGGCTGCAAAATTGCTCCGGCATGACTAGCTAGCAATAATAGTGTGACTGTTATTTTCCCTTTTATCAGAGTAATAGTAACATGGTTGTTCACAGATCATGAAGACGATATACATCATGCAATTCATGGAGAAGAAAAGATAATGACACATTGTTATATCATTTGCAAATGATGGAGTTAATCGGCTCAGATAATTGAATCACTTATACAGTTAATTGATCTTTAATTTTAATCAATAAATCTCCAGCAAGGTCATGCTTGATTGATGACCCAGAACACACCCAGTACCATGAATACCTTTTGTTCTTAATGCTCAGTTAATATGTGACGGAAAGTGTAGCGCATTGTCTGCTATATATATATATGATGTGAAATAATAGATAACTCGATCGATCACATAAATTTCTTTAAGAATTAAGATTAATGCGACCAAATGAACTTTTTTGGGTACCTAAAAGGTCAATAGATAAACAATAAAAGTCAGGTGTATTAACTTGTGAGGCTCAAACTTAATTTGATTCTTTGAATGAAAAATTGGCAAGTTTTTGTACTTGGAATATGACATCTGCGACTGCATGAAGGCACTCGTTCGAAGTGCATGAATACTAATAATTAGTTTCAAAACTAATTAAGATATATAGTTCCTGAAGGTACTTTAAACTCTTGAGCTAGTGAGTGTACGATTCGAACATGGATTGCATGAATGATGAATTTAAAACCCAACAACCTTCTTTTTGTGTGAAAACCCCGACAACCCTTTTGCCTCTCGATCTATGAAAAAAATGAGCTACTTGTTAAGTAGATATATAGAACCTCCTTCCTGACTTTCTTTTAAGGATGTATGGTCTAGTTAAAACAAGGGAAGAATTCTAAACATAGTGTTGGATGTATGAAAAGTTTGCCAATATTTTGAACTCCATATGTGTGTGTGTGTGTGTGTGAAGCAAAATGATACAACTAATTATTTAGCATGTGCACTCTGCCTTTTGATAAATGGAAGGATGTTCCACCTGAAGGATTCCTCAATCTTTTGTATGTATTCACAAAAAGTATATATGCATAATATTTGTTTAATTTGTACACATGAACATAATGCATTTGTATACGACTCCATGTTTATGAAATAAATCACAATCAACTAAGGGAAAAAAGGTTTTTTAATTAACCTTCCTCTAAATTATGAGTTATTTCTGAATTTACTCCTAACTTACTGAATACCAACTTATCTCCCCTAGTTAGCATCATTTTTAACAAAATTAAACACTTTTTTATTTATGGAATTACATTTTACCTTTTGTTTTGATTTAAAAAAATTTTAAAAAACAAAATAGAATAATTTTATTGGTAGTACCTATATATTTTTTTAGTTATTCTAGTTTTTCTTATCTCATATATATGTATATATATTAAAAACTTAAAAATTATAATTGTAATTAGATAAATAAAAGTTATCATCTGACATGAGTTAAAATGAAAAAAGTTGAAATAATTCATGACAAATGGATATTTTTAACGTTAGTGGAGAAAAAATGAAAAATAGCAGGAGGGTGTATGTATGTGCCTAGTTCTTGACTTCCTTGTCCTTCAATGATCTCATTCCGTTGCATAGAAATACAGAGAGAGAGAGAGAGAGAGAGAGAGAGAGAGAGAGAGAGAGAGAGGACCTTGTATTTGTGTCCCTCGCTGTACTCATATCTGAAACCAATAAAGTCCTTGATATATACAAGTCGTGTAAGTACGGATCTATACATAGGCAGCAGATCGAGCTTGACAGCTCTTGGAATCAAGAGACAGATGAGCAAACAGACCAGAGATGCAATTTAGGAAGCTCCAAAATATTGCATGCATGCAGATAAAATTACTACAGATCGGTAACCTGAAAAAATAAGTACTACAGATCGATTTACCATAAACAAAAAAGTACTACTAATCGAATTACAGTGGCTTCTCCTTCTGGAGTGAACACATAGCACTGTTATATACGACAATCAACAGTGCTAATTATGTTCTCTAAAGAAGTAGAAATCAGAGAAGGAGAGAGTTAAACAGGTACATGATAAATGATATATATGTAGTCTAGAAATCCAGTTAAAGACGAAGAAATTATAGTATTTGAACTAATGCTGAGCTTGAGGACTTGGAGGAGTTGCACTCGTCCTTGAGTCCAGTGCTCCTTGTAGGGAAGAGGTCGAGAGTTTGCAGAGGTCTGCAGCATGGCGGGTTTATAGTAGTACTCGAGCCAGAAGCATCCATCATCGCCATCCACTGACACAAATACGCCGATCTAATGTTCGTCGACGATGCCTCAGATAGTTGTTCTTCATCACGGCCACTTCCTCCCTCGATCTCGCGCAGCAGATTTTGTCCTCGGGTTGAATCCTGCAGCACCATGTGATTATATATGATATCTACGTGTGCATGCGTGCATGCAAAGGTTCGTGTGATCAAAGGGGATGTAGCGGACCTGATGAGGGAAGTGATGAAAGGGGATGGCGCCGTGGACGACGTCGGCGGCGGTCGGATGAGGCAGCAAAGGAAACAGGTGGGGCTGTCCCGAGCAGAGGAGCTGGTGGTGGTGGTGGTGTTGCACTCTAGTGAACAGCCTCCGGCGCAGCTTCTGCCTCTCTCTGGCCTTGTGGTTCTGGAACCAGTAGAACACGTTCTTGCCCTCGATGCGGCCGTAGCAAGCGAGGTGCGCTGTTATCTTCTGTATCTGGGAGGCGTTCGGGGTGCGGAACCCGCTCCTGTAGATGTCCTCCAGAATCATGAGCTGCTCTGGCGTCGGACACCACCTTGTGGAAGTCACCTGAGGCATGATGACCGTATGGACGACGACTGTTCAGGTTTCGTCTCCTTTCTTGGCAACTTTTTGTGGTTCGAATTCTGGGTTATATATGTATAGAGAGAGGGGAGAGGGAGATGACAAAGGAACGGTAGTCTTGAAGGAGGAGACAAAAGGGATATAGGATGTGGAGAGAGAGAGAGAGAGAGAGAGAGAGAGAGAGAGAGAGAGAGAGAGAGAAGCAGAGTGTGCAGCTTGTGGAAGGGTTGATGAGGTGGTGGGGAATTGGAAAAAAAAGGAGGCTTTGGGGGGACAAATGAAGTCTACTGACATACTGATGCTGATGTTTACTTCTGATCTAGAGGCATTGAATGGATGATTCAATATGCTCCCATCACCTCTCTCTCTCTCTCTCTCTCCCTCTCTCTCTCCTACAGTTTTTTTTTCCGTGATTTTTTCTACAGTTTCTTACTGTGTCAACTGTCAACACAAACCGACGGAACCCGATATCATGTGATATACAGAGAGAGAGAGAGAGAGAGAAGGGAACGAAAGGTACCGGGTTTTGGAGGCGTCTCAGATGATATACTGTCTGAAGTAAGGCATTGAGGGTAGAGAAAGGGAATGACACGCAGCAGGAGCAGCTTCTCACACGCCTTTTTTTTCTCTAGCAGTTCAGTCGGGAGAGTAAATTATAAGGTGATGATGACGCCCGACAAGAGTTTCAAACAGAACCACCCTTAAACTCCAGCTGTACCCTCTCTCTCTCTCTCTCTCTCTCTCTCTCTCTCTCTCTACAACTTTTGGTAAATTTAACTTTCATATTTATAGAATGTTAAATGCATCATCATCTAGTTTGCCTAAGCTTTCATTTTGTTTTGGAATAATCTTCAAAGCTTAATAAGCATCCGATTCAGGTTTCTTACAAACTACATATGAAAGTAGAAAGATGCACTGAAACTTCTACATTAATGAAACATACCTGTTATTTAAATCTATAGAAATTAGCGATCATATATATTATGTTGATATATCTCTCTTTCTCTCGCATTCATTCAAATTAAAACTCATTGCATTTGCATTTACTACAAACCTAACATGCCAGTAATCAAGACGAGTTTATATAACCCGGCCCTAGCTACAAAGTACTCTCCCTTCAACCTAAACATACATCAAACAGTGATATATCCAGTGAAACCTGCATGCCATACAGTGCAGTGCCCCTCGAACTTTTCATCAAAACTCCCAAAAATAACATGAGTTAAGGCTATTGGCTTAGGGCTTGGGAACACGTAAATATATTTATATGTGGCATCAGTAGTACATGAATGGTCACACATCACAGTCAGACAAATGGGGCTGGATGTGGGCATAAAAAAGGACCATTTTGTTTTCTCATGCACGCCTTCTACTTTTGCCCTTCTAGGCTTCCCTCATGCATGCAGCAGGAGTTGGGGGTGTGGCTATGCATATGCATGGCCTTCCTAACTATTCTTTTCCAACACGTACGCGTAGTGTATATATCTTTGAGAGGGAAAGAGCAATTAGACATAGTGATCACTCTCCATGTCTCTATAAATTGTAGGAGTGCAGTTAGAAGGCACTCATTCATCTCTAAATATTCCAAAGTACATATAAAAAAAAGAGTTGACGTGTGAGTGTATGATTTGATGGAACCATGCATGCATATGTATATATGAAGGAAGAGTAGATGTATGATCCCAATGCCATGTCCACTAAATGGCCTTTTTATGGGTGGGTTTTTTTGATAATTTGATGGAAAGATGCATGCATGAGGTGATGTAGTGTGTATTAAGGGAAAGAAGCTAACGAAGTCAGTGTCACGTACAATTGACCAATCGCAGTTTTGCCCTTCTGGATTTGTTATGTTTCCTAGGGGTTGACAAGTCGAAAAGGTTTGTTGTTTTGTCCATTCCATGTCAAAGATCCAGTGGCATTGGATTTTGGTAATGCCGGTACTCATCAGGTCTCTGTCTTAATGGTTGTTTACTGCATTTTATACTTTGTACAGTACAGAAAACAGCAATGAAAACAGAGATCTCATTTATAATTTGTTAACAAATCAACCAAGAATTTATGAAATCGGATTTAGCTTCTAGAGACAAAAAAAGTTAGTAATCCTCAATTTAAGTCCTAGCTAGAAAACATTGTTAAGAAATTAGGATAAATTGAGTTTAATGATAAAAGTGAATTTGCATGTCATTGGATACTCATCTATGAAATTATTATTATTATTATTATTATTATTATTATTATTATTATTATTATTATTATTATTATTATTATTATTATTATTATTATTATTATTATTATTATTATTATTATTATTATTATTATTAACAGGACATAGGTTTACGATTAAATAAAAGGAGGCCTACAATATCTTGCAGTTCAAATTAAATATGATATATTCGAATCTTTGATTTTGAACTATGTAATTTCATGTTCGGATGCAACATATATTCAGGAGTATTTCAAGCCTCTATGAATAAAGTATTTCTATACATAGCATGATAAACTTGATAGTCCTATGGATGTTTCTCAAACTATATGCATCTAGTCTGAGCGCTCTTGTGTCCACATTCTGACCCTAGCTCTGATAGTTTATCAGGCCTTACATTGATAAGGAGCAGAGCAGCAGAGCCACAAATTCACATTCTGTCTCTTCAATTCCATCAATCAATGCGGACTCATAAATTTCTTATCCCTTGTTCATTAATAAATGAGTCTCCTTTAGGTGGCAACAACCCCATTGTCAGCATCATCCCTTATCTTCCCTTAATTTCTTCATGCAAAAGTAGTGCCTCAGTATTTAGTGCTTTTGCAGGTTTGATTTTTAGCACAATGAATTTCGTGCTCTTTTTTTCAGAATGGCTGCAAAGGTTAATTCCCTCATCTTGGCATGTTCTGATACAAAACAGATTCAAACAATCTTTTACATGAAAGTTCTCATCAAGCCATATGCATGTTGGATCAAGTTCAGTACATAGTTTAGGAGTTTGAATACAAAGTTTTTCACTAATATAATGTAGGAGTTTAGAGACTACATTTATACACAGATTCTAAGCTTCTGTTTTCACTGATATCCATGAAAGTATTGAGTGGATAGATGCTACCAAGTGGCCAGAGATGCTTTTTTTTTTAACTGTGCCCAGCTTTTGGACAGGCATTTGCACAGCCTGCATGCACAAAGGAGGAGTGAAAAAGTATAGACGAGGGACTACATTTTAATCAGCGAATAAAGGTAGCCCAATAAGAAGGAAAGGTATCTCAGTCCCTCAGCTAGCCGCTATGTGATAATCCCCACATCATCATTTACATCACACATCAAAAACTCCGGTTGGATCAACTGATAGAAACTTGAATCATGATATATGAAGATCACCTAATCAGGACTTGGAAGGATAAACATTTAACCAAGTCATGCTAAACATTCTACATACCAATCTTATTTATTCTGTGATGCAATGTGCATTAAATTCCAGATGGGGCTCTGAGGAATGGCAAAGTTTGCTGAGTCGACAACAGTGCCTGAAGGCAAGGCATGAGGCATCCCAAAACATGGCATGGGAATTAATCCAAACTGACTGCACATCCTGATGCTGCAGAGCCTTCTCATTATGTGACAAGACCAGTGGGTGCATGTTGCTGGTTCCAGGGTTTGTTTTCCTTCCCAGAGATCTCCTCCTGCAGTGGCATCTGCATGCTCTTCTTCTTCTCTGCGTGCACTGTGGTTGCAGAGTGTGTATGTCATCAGAGACTATTTGTCTTTCTTTTCCCAGGGCTTTGTGTTGTACTGTGCGCGAAGGCATTACCACACCACAACTGCAAACAGTTGACTCATTAATCATGTCAATATGATTAGTACATTATCAATTATAGTTAAAAATAAAAAAGAATAAGGAGAACGATTGCAAATTGCATACAACCAGTATTTGAAATGTCAAACGTGACAAAGTATAACTTATATGTGCATTACATATATGCATTCATACATGAAATGCAAAAAATGCATAAGTGGGTAGTTGAACCGTAATTATGTTATGCTATTCTACGATTTAAATTCACGCTAAATATATACAGTCGAACATTATGATATTATACATGCATGATATGTTTTACACATGGCAGACCAATAACATTATATCAAATAGTACTAATGCACCTATGATTGATAATGTAAGGATACACCCTAATTCTTTTCATTCTGTTTATATTGAAGGGTAGTAGATGGATAGATCTAAGAATCTTCGCTCTATGAAAGTTAAAAATATGACTGAAAATAAGCATAAGATTCACGTTATTGATAGTATAAGTGCAAACATATTAAATACGATTATAATTAATGACTTGTCCATTCGTGAGAATATTTTTTTTATAATTCGTATGGAATAGACTAAACTCCAATTACAAGATTGATAATAAATTTCTCATAGGCCAAAAATAAAAATAGATTATTTCTTATAATTTTTTCATATTGAGTCCTAAACTATAAATTTACAAAGTTCAGTCTCCGAACTTATTGGAATGTATCACTCAAGTCTTTCCATCAACATCCATCCAAAATTATGTTAACTTATTTTTAATAATTATGAAATATCATTTTTACGTTTACTTCATTAATAGAATAAAAATATGGAAAAAAAAGTTTACAAATTATATTT
This sequence comes from Pontederia paniculata, assembly GCA_001647135.1. NCBI lineage: Eukaryota > Viridiplantae > Streptophyta > Magnoliopsida > Commelinales > Pontederiaceae > Pontederia > Pontederia paniculata. The sequence continues at coordinate 40,314 of LTAE01001113.1, read as the reverse complement.
AAGAATTTTTTTAATGATTATAAAATATTGTGATCATGCTATTGTTTTATTTCTTATTTTATTAATATATTTTTATATTAAATAAGTAAGGATAAAAATGACATTTTATAATTATTAATAAAAAAAAAACCAAAATTTTGGATGGCTTATGATGATAAATCGAGATAAGTCCAAGGAATAATTTTTTTTTAAATTATGATTTAGGATTATATGCGAAATAATTAAGTTGAGGAAGTATTAGCAAAAACTACCTAACAAAAATAGAACACCTCTTTAAAACACATGTTGTAAAGGCCCCAAATTAAATTAAAAGTTGAGAAGTGCAAATAAACCTAAAATCACAATCCTAATATAAATACCCTAAAATCTTAAAGCATACCTCATTTCTCTTCTTCTTACTTTCACTCATTCTCTCTCCCTCTCTTCTCACCATCATGAGAACACCAAAAATTAGAGTTTGACACTGTTTCATCTCAAAGTGGATTTGGAAGGGATTAGGAGCTCAAGGGCAAAAGGAAGGCTTGCCAAGTGGGGGAAAGAAGAAGAGTTAGGTACCAAGTACGAAGAAGAAAGTAGAAAAGAAAAGAAATTTAAATTAAGGTATATAAAGATGATTCAATTTCTCATTTCTCACCTTATTAGCTTAAGGATTATAAGAAATTCTTTCTTATAAGATAGAAATGTTGATGATGATAATTAGGATGTTGCATGCTTGATTGTTGGGTGTTTCTTATGTTTTAATGTTCTATTGGTATAAAATAGACAAGTAGGAATGGCATGATGTTATTGTGTTCTTAAGTTGTCCATATGAATCCTTTTATGATTTCTCCATAACACCAGACCCTTCTGTCATGAATGAGGGAAAATAAGAATCCTAGAACGCATTATATGAATCCTAAATTGTAACCCTATTTTTTAATACTCCCAATTCATGTTCTTATGTTAATTGTATATGTTATGAAACTTAGAATGTACGATTATCTTATGTATGAAAATTTTATTATGAAATTTCTTATGTGTAAAATGAAATAAAATCAGAATTGAATCGAATAGAAATAGGTAAATTAGGATACCAGGGCACTTTTTCACGATCGTGAATTTACCTTTTACGATCATGAATTGACACTTCACACATGCGATGGAATTTCACGAGACGTGAAATCGAAGGAAGAAAATCACCTTCCTTTGTAGCGGACGTGAACCATCAATCACGCTCGTGAAAATGACTTCACGGGCCGTGAAGTTGAAAAGAGGAAACAACTTTTCTATAACTGTCGTGAAAGTCCATTCACGCCCGTGAACATTGATGTTCACGGGCCGTGAATTAACTATGTGCGATTTGATGTTATTAACTGTTATAGAAAACCTAGTTCAATTATATGTATTATGATGCTACATTTTCTCATTGTTATTTGATCAGTTATATGTTATGCTTCATGCTCTTAAGGTAGAAAATCGTACTTGATTATTGTTATTCACCTAGATATCGAAATGCATGCTAAGTTATAAATAGGTTTAAATATGCGGATTGATTGATATGTTTGATGTATTATAAAGAAGTTGAAGCACGAAGAATTTAATCGAGACACATCAATTTTGGGTGAAGTAGTCGAAGACGCTTCCCGAGGTGCAATATCTACTCACTAAAAATAATGAGTGTTTTTTTCTCAAATGGACCCTAAGGAAGAGTTGGCCTAACTAGTCGATGTTAATGAATTGATATTTTTTGAGATTCTTCATACAATAATAATTGGTCATATGATTATGTTAATGATTTAAGTCAAAGAGAACTCAAATAGATCATGTGATTAAGATGTAATCATGTGGATATATGATATAAAATGCAAATAATGATGAAAATAAATATAAGATGCTAGTCGCTTATATGCTTCATGTATGCAATGCTCAATTTATGGAATGTTTAATAATTGTTATGCACTTTATGTTTATGGTAATTTTGAAATGACATGTTTAGTAATTATGCGAATAATTATGATGATCATAATATGATGTGCATGTTGCATGATGTATGCCGCCTTTTACATATTCTAATCGGAGTGTTTTCACCTCCTTTGTTTTTTAATTCATGCAAGTTATGATGGGCGATGGATTTGACGATAGTTTGCTCATAGTGACTTAGCATGCACATGGTCATGTCTTGAACTAACAGGCCTTGTTTAAGTCATTAATTATTATGTCTAGTAAATTTATTTGATTATGTTACGAGTCAAATGAACATAAGATTCTTATGAAGCTATGAGTCTTATGTGTGACCTTAGATTATGCTCTTATGTGGAAAGATGTTAATACTTTTTGAATTTAATTATATTTCCACTGTCATGATATTTTATTACGTTATGTTTTATGGACCTAATTTGTTTTATACAATTGCTTAGTGGATTCATATAATGTAAAAGTCCAATGTAACATTATTGAAGCCTCATGGAGGCAAAGCCCACATGTGCGTTTTTGAGAGCGTTACTACCTCTATGTATTTATAAACTGAAGGATTGATTACTATAATTAAACAAACATAATGGAGAATATGAACATAATTATAGTTTATCTTTTAAATCGGCCCATTATCTTTTTAACTTGTAAAATTGGTATCTTATCACAATCTAATGAGCAGGAGGATTTATCATAAATGATACTATTAAGCAAAGCTATTACAAGTGAAATTCATGCTTACACTATAAAGAAAAACCAAATTCTCCATGCCACAAGACCTAAGAAACAAATTGCAACTAAAAATAGCAGCAACTGGATTATAACTGGAAAGACAGCCTATGAATGTGTTGCCCCAAGACTTCATAATGTTTACATCATTGTGTGTGCAACATCGACGTTTACTAGTGTTTGTAATTGTGTAATGCAAAATAGCCCAGCTGTCTTTTCCCCTTGAGGTAGGAAAGAAATGATAATTCGATCTCTATGAGATAATCATATTACATGTATAACAGTGCAGAATAGGTCATTAAGATGAAGTTTACAAAAAAGGCTCATCATAGATAATGAAATCACTATTGTTTTTGGATAAAAAGAATGACAGAAAAATATTTTGGAACAACAAAATGCTACACTTAATATCTGTACATGCAGCAGCAAGTAGCTGGGACCTATTTACTTTTCTGACTAGTTGATTGCAGTTAGTGGAACTCTTGCATCTCTCAGAGCCTGCAATTGGGTTTCGTATGTCCCTGGGAGATGCTTAATGTCACCATTTGCTTGCTTCGAAGCAGACTTTGCCTCCCGGAATGATTTGAGTAATTCTTCAAAAGCTGGTGTTCTTAGCTCCTCAATGGATGTGGCGCTTGGGAGATTTATGGATCGCCGCCTTGGGGTCGAACAAGATGGTACATCCACCTGAGGAAAACGCCATACACAGGTTGAGTCAACAAGCATGAAAACAAAAATCAGATCCTCAACAAACAGAGCAGCATCGTTGATCTATATACTTACCACATATTCCTCTTCAAGACTCTTTCCTGCATTTTCAGTAATTTCAACTATCTTATGATGGTGCCCACTCCTTAATTCTCTCAGCTCTCCATGGCATGGAACAAGCATGCAATCCATATTAGCACAAGCATCATGGTCGAGTTTCAGAGAACCTGGAAAATATACATTTTTCAACGTCATGGTCAGTTTCTTGATGCAATTAGATAAACACAAAAGGCATGAAGGGATCAGCAGAACATACCCTCAATTAAGGACATAAGGTCTTTATTTTCTGTATCAACATTTTCAAGAGTTGTTGTGGCTGCAGTAGACAATTTAGAACGTAATAGTCCATTGGCATCCATCCCAATCCTGTAAAAGACCAGAGCATAACAGACATACAGAAACTGAGCTGTCTATTGATGATATCTAACCAATGTAAAATTCAGTGGTCTCTAGTCTCTACACCTAACCTGATTATGGAGTCTACAGCTGCTACATTTCCTTTACCAAGGTTTAAGAGTGAATTTTGAGCATCCTGCCACTGCTGTGAACCTGTTTTTGCTTTTTCCATGCTGCAATTAGTTGCATATATAGACTTCAGTAACGATGATGAGCTCGCAACCATGAGATAATTACATCATTGGATAACACAATCTAACTGCGAAAGCAATGAGATCCTTACCAAGCTCTCAAACCTTCATACAGGCAAAGTTTGCCATTATCAACTACTGCAGCATCCTCAAGATAATGAGCTTCACTTTCTTCCATGTAAGTTTTCCATTGGTCTCTTACAGAAGAAGTAAAATCACGAGCAGATGACATTTCTTTTTCAACATTGCATGTTCGATCAGCTGCACTTGTACGTAGGCTATATACTGCAGATTGAACCTAAACAAGAAGCACAGATCTCAGATCTTTGATGATTACCGGTAAATTTTTAAATAAGTCTCATACGATTTAATATCTACTGGATGTCCTATGTGATCATTTTGTATTCAACATGAAAAGCCAAAGAGAAATCAATTTTGGCTTATACTACCATCCATACTATTGGACCTATTATCAAATGTAGTGTTATGCAGCTTTAACCTTCTTTTAGATACATTTATATGAATGATTGGTGAACCATCCATTTATATATTGCCACAAATAATAGTAACAGAATATGCAAATTGGACTACTTTTTATGCTAAAATCTCTTAATGTGCTCCATACCAGTTTTTTCTTCCGGGCACTTGAACTTGCCAACATTTCTGCAACTTTTTCTAGCAGTTGCTTTTCTTCATTTGCAGCACATTCCTGCAGGCATGGGAATTGAATACAAATACCATATGACATAATTTAATTATTCTGGACACTCCTGACAAGCATAAATCACACACCTCAAACTTTTCCTCAAGCTCATGGAGTTGTTGATTTTGCGCTCTTTGAGATTCTTCCAGAATCTTGGTTAATTTCAGAGCATGAGCATCTAGTGTGTGGAAAAAGTTCACTGAAATCTTGGAAATAGATCTTGATGCTTCTACAGCTCTCAGATGTCCCTGTTGTTTTACATTAAAAGAAAATAGAAATCCAAAGGTTTCAGAGAAAACAAAATCTGATAGTGTGAAATTCAAATATCTAGTCTTGCTTGTAAAAGCTCACATCATGTTGCTTCTTTGCAAAAGCAGCTAATTTTTCCTGCTGTTCGGTAATGCTAACTTGAAGTTCATTAAGCAAATGATCAGCCTCTAAAGCAATTCCCTTGAAGCACTACATTAACAGGAAAAGAATAATTAGTCAAGCAGAAAATATTCATAAAAAAGATCGGGATAGATCTAGGGACTAACATCTTCAAGAGCAGTGGAGTGCAGTAATATTTGGGAATTCAAGTTTTCACATGTGGACTGAGAATTGTTGTTAAGCTCGCCCGCTAAATCATCTAAATTTCTGATGCCAGAACTGTACATGGCTTTGAGTTTCTCTACATGCACCTTGAGTTCACCAGCCGCCTGTGTTCCAAAATTTTAAAATTTAAATTATAAAAAGGGATGAATTTTGCATGTAAAACCAGATATAGCCTTAAGAAAGTACGTGAAGGTAATATTTTAAGTGTACCTCAGCTTTTGTAGAGACAAATGATTGCATATCCTCTTCCATCTCTTTCAGTTGGGTTTCTTGTTGCATCACAGAAGCTGAAACACTTCTATGCAAGATGTCCAACTGCTGAGTCAATTGAGTCTGAAACTTCTGCACTAGTATTCTATTGCTATCCTCTATTTTATCTTTACGTTCTGCATGAAAATTTTGAAAATGATAGTAAGCATAGATAAAATAAAACTGAGAATGTGCAAGTAACAGGAAAAGGAAGATAGAACCAACCTATTTTAGAAAACAAACCATTGACATCTGCAGCTGCATTTTCTAGCTCAGTACGAAGTTCATATGCACGGTCAACAAGTGACTTCTCTGTTACATGCAAGGAAATTTTTCATTAGGAAAACAGAATTCTGAAAGCATATGTTTCAAGTTGTAGGGTAACTGATATCTCTTTTAGTCATCCTCGTTAGAAGCTTCAACAGAATGACACAACATGGTATTAGTATTAATATTTTTCATAAAGATTTAAGTTAGTTCAACCGTTAGAATCATAAATGGAACATTCAAACAGAAAGATGAGCATTAGACAAATGATGTACAAATAACTATGCAAACTGATCATAACCATTAGGCTCTTGAAATGAAGAATTACTCATGTACACTAGTTCTATTATTGTAAAATCAAGGACGAAAACATAAGCACATAAGTCTCACCTGACTTGAGGAGATTGAATATCAAAAACTCCTTCTCTTTTATCGTCATGTTCGCTTGTTTATATCTTTCTTCTAAGTCAAAAAGTGCATGCTCGGTGTCTTCTAACTTTTTCTGGAGAAAATTCACAAAAGGACAATGAGAATGACATCCCATAGAGTTTGAGTTGTTTCTGAGAAGACTCTAGGAGTACTTTACCTGAGTTCTTTCCAGTTTGTCGCTTAACTCTGCACTTAGCAATTGTTGAGAATTATATAGCTCTTGAAGCCCGTTCAGTTGCTGGTTAGATAATAAACAATTAACTTCACACATATGCCAACAGATACCAAAATACAGTATCCAAGAATCAAATTGCAAGACATACCTTATCCTTCGAATCCAAATCAAGTTCCAAACGTTCTATCTTCTCTGACATTGCCTATAAGGCATTGTTTTGCAAATTAAATATCAGAACAAAATAAAGGGTGCTCATATTTTAAAACTTCGATAATTTAAAGATAAGGAAACAGAAATGTACCTTCTTCTCAGCTTCTTCAAGCAAATAACGATCCCTTGGGATGTAGATTCCATTCTTCTCTCTTGCAGCAAATACCTCTGTAATATTAGAATTGGTTACACTACTATGTAAGACTTATATTCGATAGCCTCCTTAATAGTGAAAGAAATTATGTAGACAATAGCAACTACCATAATGCGAATTACATGAAAGCATTCGTAAGAAAATCAAATATTTCAAATTATAAAACAAGAATTTACAAACATTTCAAAAGATGATTGGCCATTTGCAATGTTCAATTGGACAACTGAAGATGTGAAATATCTCAAATTCTCTGGCATATAATTTGCTTCGACCTAATTATCATAGTATTCCTTGTAGAAGCATGATATGTTTGCTTCCGAGTATACTTAGATGCATGAAGAAAGGAAGAGGTTTTACAAAAAACAAATAAAATGAAAAGAGAAAAGAAAATAATGAAGATCCATAATCAAAACCTTGTTTAAGGCGATCAATTTCTGCATATAGATCTTTTATCATTGCAGATTTCATCATTTTTTGATTGACCTGTAATGCACAAAGAGATAATAATTAGGTCTCTAACAAGGGAGCTTTTATTATCATAGAGCAACTGAAGGCAGCAGATCTTACCTCGGGCTTATTCTTAATATTCTTTGCACGGTGTGCATAATCCAACGTGCTCAGGGTCTCTTCCAAACAATGTATGGAAGGTGATATGGTGGCAATAATGCATGTCTTCGTCTTTCCTCCAAGAGAATCCCTTAGTAGTCTGGTCAACTTGCTATCCCTGAAACAATATTATGAACCTGTCATTCTGTCTCCAAAGATCTGTTTCAACTGTGAAAATGTAATCTGATTGAAATGACCAAGATCACCTGTATGGAACATGACCAGAGTGTTCGACAAGGGCATTAATAACACGGCCAAGTGTCAACAAACTTTTATTTATCTCGCCTGCTTCCCTTGCTCTTCCCTGCAGTGATAAATATAATTATAAGTTCTTAATAAACTATTTCAAGGTTTTGTTATGCAAATTATTTGATATGAAGCAAAATAGAAAGTTCACTGCAGTGACATAGCAGAAATGAGTGTTATTTAGGTCCCTGTAAATGAAAAGTTAAATATGAAGATGAAATACAAACTTACATCTCTAGCACCAGATCGTGAAATATTCTCTGAACCAGCGAGATCCACAAGATTAAGCTTCCCACACTTGATCATCTCTTCTCCCTCAGGAGTAACTTCTTTAATGTGAATGGTGATAGAAAAGATGGAGTGAGAGCGACTGCTTTGCTTGTTGAGTAGAGTCTCAGCAGTTCGCCTTTTTGCAGAACCTTTATCCAAAATTTTGTAGATTTCGCCAGCCGTATAGACTACTTCCTCCTCCAGTCCTCTAACAAAAACACCACCCTTACCGTCTTCCATAAGGGCTATAGGCTTCTTGGACTTATCATCAGAGAATTTTGATTCATCAGGGGCCAAAAGATCAGTTATCTCCTCGTTGTATAGCTCAAGAAATGTGACTTTCATGCTGTACTCTGCACATTGAGCCTCTAGTATGTCAAAGATTTGCCGAACTGATCTAGGGATAACTCCAGCGTCATTTGGGAATTCTCCATTCTTCAACAGATACATCGAATAGTTAGAAACAAAAGCACTTGCCCACTTCATTTAATACACATTTGAAATCGAATGTACCTTGGCCTTCCTTCCACCACCTTCCATGGTGTAAGTCTTCCCCGTACCTGTTTGTCCGTAGGCAAAGATTGTGCAGTTATAGCCTTCAAGTACTTCATTTACTATGGGGGAAACAGATTGATCAAACAAATCCTTTTGCTTGGATGTCGGCCCAAACACCTAGAAACAATAGTCATTAAACCAGCATCAAGGAGGTGGACAGGAGTAGAAAAAAGTGGTACAACGGCCAAACAACTGAAGATGGAGATCTAGATACCTTGTCAAAGGCGAAGGTCCTGTCAATTTGCTTGTTGGCAATGTTCTGAACAGCTGAAACTTCCCGTCGGTACTCATTGCAGGATATGACCACAGGCGTATTCACCTTCATTTCATCATCGCTCAACGGCCTGTGATATGATCAAAACTTATGAGAAGAACAGGAAATACAATCTGACACACTACAATCACCAAAAGAGCGCACTTTTTCCCTACCTGCATCTCAAGATGACTTGGACATTGACTCCCTTCTCCTTATCATATTTGCTGCTGGAGCTTCCATTCCCCTCGATCGAGCGGAGCTCTCTCGCAGACTTATCAGTAGACCTCGGCGTCTGCGACGGCGACACAGGGATCATCCCCCCTCTCCTCTGCGAGCTATCCATCGCCCCCACCAAAAAGAAGCGAATCTGCGGCCAATCCACACCCCAAAACGCAACTCATCACAATCACCCATCGTAAATTTCCAAAAAAGAACAAATCTTTCAAAATCTTAGCTCCCCATTTCGCAAATCCTCATAATGACAGTCGCCAAAAAAATCCATTTTCTTTCCTCAAACGGCAGCTAAGATCCAAATTGCAAACCCACCAGCTCCCAAAAAAGAAGTTCAAGAAACGCCAAGAAGACACGATTTCGACCTCAAAAACCCAACTTTTAGACAGAAACCCCAAGAAACAGAACCTAAATATCAAAACACGCATCGCAAATTGCACCGAGAGATCCCATACGAGGAAGAGGAGAAGGAATGCCAACCTGAAAATGCTACAAACGGCCGGCAATGTGGTGATCGAAGCGAATCTTGAAAGAGCGACCCGTGCAATCCGGCGGGAGAGGCAAGAAAGATCTGCGAGACGGCAGCCGGCGGAGGAGGAGAGAGAAAGAGGGAGTGGGGGATGAGAGAGTGGGAGAAAGAGAGAGAGAGAGAGAGAGAGAGAGAGAGAGAGAGAGAGAGATCGAATAGTTAAGAAATAATAATGAAGGAAGAAGAATAAAAGGGAGGAGGGTGCGTGTATTAAAGTTAAAGTAAATAAAAGATGGCAGCAGGAGGAGGAGGAGGAGGAGACGACGGAAGGCGTTTGAATTGAAACGGAGGAAACCGCTCCACTTGACGCCGTTAAATCGAATCTGACCGTTATATAAAGCCGAACGTAGAAGAAGAAGAAGACAACAAACACCATCTTTTTCCAACTATAACGACAACACTTCTTTTTGCTCATTTAAATTGTTTGGGCTCTTCAATTAAGTTAATTAATTAATTATAATCTAACTATTCAAGAAGCCTCGAAAATGGAAGGTTAGCAATAAATGATGCAATTACATCCAGGGATGGATGCAGGTAACATATGTGGGCCTTGACCCCACCCCAATTTTTTACATATATTTTCTTTCTTTAATATATAAAAAATATTTTATATTAATTACTTACTAATTATATTATAAATTTTTTTATTAAGAAAACTATCTAATGTACATCACCATATTCGAAAGCATAAAGTGAAATAACAATTATATTATTTAATAATTAATTTGCTAACGTCAAATTAGTATATCACACTTTAAACCAATGAATAGAACAAATGATAAGGAAAACATATTATTGAGAAAATAAATTTACATACATATTTTTTAAAAAAAAATATGATTTTGATATTAAATTTCGGCTCTGGTTAAAAAAAATCTCTTCTTAATAAAATGTGTTTTTTCTTTCTTTATTTTTTTGAATACTTTTAAACTTAATCAGAAAGGGATAAAAAAACTTGTATAAGGTTTAATGGGTGTGTAGTTTTTTTTTTCGTAGGGATATTAATAAACTAAATTTAACACTGGATGTTTACTTGATATATGTGTGAGTCAAAAAAGTGATTTACTCACTCGTTCAATTCATATTGTAATATATTGCATTAAAATGTCAAAAAGTATTCACACACATTTCTATCAATGATCTAAACTAAATTAATTAAATAAATAATCTAAATTTTATTACAACATAATTGAATATGGATTACCTATTTGTTCAAATTTTGGAATACAACGTTCACATGCAAGAGCGGAGGTAGGTGCCTTCCGGTCCGGTGCCTGCAAGTGCAGGCACTGGAAATGTACATATAGCTTATAATTATCATGTTGAACACAATGTTGCTCTTATCTCGGTGGTTTGTGTACATCTACTCTAGTGCTGTGGACAGGGTTTGAAGCCCACTGCCTTCACATTTTTATTGTCAATACTTGTTCAATTAATTTTATTGCTCTAGTCAATTATAATAAAACTTATAATCTATGACAAGAATGAACTAAACTTTATTTTTCTTATACAATTTTTATGAATTTATATACTTATATCATTTTTTTCTGCTCAATAATGTTAAATTATTGTTTTTATAAATTCTCTTTGATCATGTAATAATAAATACTATTAATTATTTGACATTTACTTTAGATCTTTTTACATTATATTTGAACTACTTTCCTTGATTTTCACCCAGAATACTTCTTCAATTAATTTTATTACTCTAGTCAATTATAAAACAAATAATCTATGACAAGAATGTATTAAACTTTATTTTTCTTATACAATTCTTAAGGATTTATATACTGATATCATTTTTTTTCTGCTCAATAATTCTTAATTATTGTTTTTATAAATTCTCTTTGTTCATGTAATACTAAATACTATTAAGAATTTGACAATTACTTTGGATCTTTTTACATTATATTTGAACTACTTTCCTTGATTTTTTTATCTTAATATGTTATTTTCTTTAATGTAACAACTAATAATTAACTATGAATGATTAAGCATTTTTATCATACTAAAAAATATTTTTTATTCGTTCAATTCATCAAATGTTATGAAATAAGAATATATCTAATTTGTGGGATACATGTACATAATGTATATTCTATTTTCATATTTTATATATTTAATTTTTCAACCAAACAATCTTACAAATTTCATATTTATTAATAATATATTTAATTTTATAATTTTTTATTATCATCATTACTCCTTTTTTTAGGTTAATATTAAATTTGGTAATTTTTTCCTCTTATTTTGAAAAAATATATTTAATTATAGAAATCATCGTGGGATGAAATTATATAAAATAGTTAGTAATCAAGGAGTGAACCCACTCAAATTATTCCTAGCTCCGCCGCTGTTCATATGTAGACTACAACATTTGCATTTTATCTGAATTAACAGTTGATACGATTAATCCACCGCCGTGCGTCGCTGTGCACATCATATATCGATCGTTTGGTATGAAATAAAAAAAATCAAATTAAATAACTGATAATAAAATTATCATTCATGGAAATTATCTTTTTAGATTATTAGTAGGATGAAATAAATTTTGATAAAATTATTTCTTCAATTGAATCTTCAAAATATTTATATTTTATTACGAAACAATATTATTTGACATCGTCTTTTTAATTTTTTAAAATTATTTTATGGACGATTAATCATATAAACTTCATATATTTTGTTTAAACTATTTTTTTTATTTTGACCTTTTTATGTAAATAATGTATTAATAAAATTTCATATTTTTTAAAATATTTTTTATTTAATATTTTAAATTATAATTAACAGTTATAATGTAATATTATTAGTAATTTATTTTAATGATGATTTACCAATTAATAAAAATGAGAATGCGTCATTCCTAAAATAAATATGTGCATGTAGCTCGAATTAAAACTATATATTCGTATATTGTCTAATTAATAAGTCAAATTCGAACATTTTGTTTATCAACATTTTGTACTTAAAAAAATTATCAAAGAATATTATTCAAGACAATAGAAAAAATTACATTTTAGGGAGAAAGAGAAAAAAAAACAAGATGTTGAGCTTTTTTTAAAAGATTTTTTTCTTTCCTTTTCTGAATTAATTTGTTGAGAAGCAAAGAACGGAATAAGTGGTGCCATGTTATGCTATGAGTTGAAACCCGTTAATATTATTTCTGTTATTTAGTTGGCATATTGTGGTTTGATAATAATGTGGATGCATGTGACCATGGTACCTATTTAGGTCCACTCTTTAAATTATTTCTTATACAAAGAATAAATAAATAAATATTAAGGGTACGTCATAGGACATTTAAGTCTATATCTTGCAGAAAGCACGGAGGCATTTTGAATTCAGAAAATTAATAGTATTAACACTTTAATTATATCTTAAATTATCTGTAAGATTACAATGTTTAAAACATGAACTCTCCTTAATTTCTTTGTTTGTTATTATAAGCAAGGACAACAGCACGAGGAAGAACTGTACACCTCGACGTTCTCACAAATTTGAACTATTTTGTTGACTAAATATGTTTTTTTTATTAATTTGAAATTTTGATGGTAGCTAAAAATTAACTTTTGATTTACATGTCAACCAAAATATCTGACAATGGAGACTAGATTTAACATTGAATAATTAATTTCTTTTATCTAATATGTGTAGCGCATGATAATCGGACACAACATTAGATTTAACTACTGAAAAATATTATACATGTAATGTCCCTAAATTCATATCTTGCCATATCTTGAATATAGGCTTAAAGATGCATCATTCTTTGACTTTATATTTAATTAAATAATTGGTTAACATATTGAATATGTAATGCAGAAGTAATAATCTTTAAAATAGCAATTTTATAAAATAGTCTAGTCAAATAAAATATTTTATTATATTTTTTTAAAAAAAGAGACAATTAAAAAAATTATAACTTGATAAAAACTAAAATGACTTTAAATTATACTCTTAGCATGTACAAGTCTTTAGATTTACGAGCATCTACATCATTAATGTTCAATGCTTACATAATCAAAAGTTGGAAAAATAATTCTTTCGTAACCAATGAAGTTCAATATATAAAAGAAATATAAAAACGATTATATATAAAGACATGCTAAGAAGCTAAGATAAATACCAATAATTTCTCTCTTCATTCACTTAATCTTTTAGCTTTCTTATTTGTCTACTTCTTTCTTTATAATATTCTTTATTATTCAATTACAAGAATCTCAATGCATTAATACAATGGCCAATTATTTTCTGCTTAATAGGTTCAAGTTTAATTTCATCTTTTACTTAAGACTAATTTATTCTTTTGACTATTTGTTATCCTAAGTTGTTCGATTAAAATAATTAATCATTAGAATCATTAACAATCATGAAGGTCATTGATATTTGCCCTGATGTTATTAAAGCTAGCTAGGCTAGAATAATCCATTAAATAATTATTTTCGAATGAACTCAATTAAACAATTATTCTCGAAGTAATCCAATTGAACCTAAAGTAACCATGTATGTACCGTTGTCCTAAGTTGTTCGATTAAAATAATCAATCATTAGAATCATTAACAATCATGAAGGTCATTGATATTTGTCATGGTGTCATTAAAGGTAGCTAGTCTAGAAGAATATGTTAAATAATTATTTTCGAATGAACTCAATTAAACAATTATTCTCGAAGAAACCCAATTGAACCTAAAGGAATCATGTATGTATATTTCTAAAAAAAACTCAATTATCCCATGATTGAGGTCAAATTCACTAGGAACCAAATATTACACTTCATGACTTAATTCAATCACATGCAACATTCTTTTTAGACCCTAATCATGAAAATCTGGGCTATGATCTCATATGTTAATCATTCAATTAATAAAATGTTCTTTATCCCTTCATGTGACAAAAACATGGTCCACTTCTTGAACACATAAAATAATTAAATAAATTGACGAGTTCATAAAATCTACACGACTTGTGAAACATCCTTCACAGTCGTAACAAGAGAGTTCATGGCCCGTGACATCTTTCATTGTGAAACATCCTTCACAGTCGAAATATCTTTTACGGTCGTGACCGTATACAATACATCCTTTCACGGCCTGTGACATTCAGCTTCATGACCATGATGTACCTTTGTTTTGTTTCACAATCCATGACATGTGGTTACACGGTCGTGACCAAATATGTTATATTCTCCCAACTACTTCACGACACGTGACATCTTTCATTATGATCATGATCGCACCTATGCTTCATCTGTCCATTTCTCACAACTAGTGACAAATCTATCACGATCATGATCATAGCAGTGATATTTGAGTGATGCCCTCACGGCGACCGTGACCGCGGTCGTTGTTCACTTTTTTCCTTTGTTCCTTTTACGATCTTTTCATGTTCTCGCAAAAAGTTTCATATCAATTAAGTCCGAAAATATCAATATCTAATAGGTTATACTAGGATCATACATCATTATCGGGATCATAAACTATCGTCTCTAACCTGAGTTGAGTAAATCTAATCATATTGAAAGTTAAACAGGGACCAATAAGCATGATCATCATAAATCATCTTAATCTAGTATAAAAACCTATCATGCGATTATAATCATATTTCATATGATTTCTTTATACCATCTTATATATGAAAAACCCTATATTTGATCCTCCTAATTACATACTTATATGAGTTGGAATTTTTTTTATTTGTTCATCACGTTCTAATTGTCCTTACTTTCGTTCCCTTAAGATCTGCACTATCATTCTCGTTCACGTGATTCTAATGGGAGTTTAGCATAAATTTAGAGAAGAAAGGGAGAAAAAAGAGAGAATCGTAAGAAGGGAGAAATTTCTTACCTCTACCGCTCTGCACATAGGAAAAAGAGAGAAGAAAAAAGACTCTACGACGATTAGAGTTTTTTTTGTGAGAGAAAAAAATAAGTTATAAGGACTTTCCCTCTTGAGGTTTATTTATAAAGGTCTAGGGTTTTCTCTAAATTTAAAATGAATAGGACTCTATTATTTAATTCTAACCTAGAGTCCACTAATAAAAATGTATTTAATACATCATAATTTAATTAAAATCATGTGTTACTATATATATATATATATATATATATATATAATACGAGTTAGTTATTACATCTACTATACGTATATGACACTACAAAATAATTTGATTTACTATAATTATAACATAGGATAAGATCAAACGTAGATGAGATTCGTAGATGAGATTCGACATCATAGAGTCGAATCTTGTCGCTTACAAATGCAAACAGGGATCTAGATAAAAGTTGGTGATTTTATTTGCCAATTGATCTTTAATATAGATGAAACAACAATTAGGCGTTTATTGGCATCCTCATCATGTACAAAATGAAAGTCTACTTCTAGATGTTTCATGTTAGCATGAAAGAGCGGATTGGTTGTTAAGTTGGTCATGCCAAGATTACCACACCATAAAATGAGAGGGACTATTAATGGACTATGTAATTCGTGCATCAAGGATCTTAAGTATTTCTGCCAAGGTCGTCAAACTCATGAATTGACTCATAGAGTCGTGTGAGTTTAAGGTAATGAGTNTATATATATATATATATAGAAAGAGAGAGAGAGAATGTTAAACTTATGAATTTTATGTTTTATACTAATTAATTCCAAATGTGGAGAATCTTTTGTCATAATGTATTGTAAAGTCATAATTAATTATATACTGTAAAAAAAAATATAAGAAGAATTAGGGTCCACTCGTTGAGAGGCTTAAAGCGAAATAATATTGTAGAGCCTAAGAAATAAAAAATTATATTATGAGGTCTTTTAATATAAATATGAAATAATATTTTCTTTTAAAAGTTTATTTTTTAACTTGCTTTTAAATGGAAAACTATCAATTCGAGGTGTGACCAAATATAGATATCTTTATGAAGTACAAACAAAAAAATATATATTCATCATGTTATTCAATAATACAAAAAAGAGATTTGTCTTAATAGTTAGTAAAATGGTTGGAGCATTGTTATTGCTAAAATAAATAGAATCAAATTTAAAAAAAAAATAGTAAAGCGGAAGATGAGAAGAAGAAACAATTTAGTTGTTGTAAATTAATTAATTGATATATTACAAATAAGAGAGATGAAAATAAAATTATTCTGAAACTGAAGATAAAAATATTTACTATTACTAGTTTATTATTAGTATAAATAAATAACTTAGAAAATAATTCTTATGTTAATTTAATTTTGTGTAATTTCAGGAAAAAAAATAATATTATAAATTAGGGATTAGGAGGCACTTAAAATATTGAAGACCTCAAGCTTTTGCTCGAGTGGCCTTAGCCTCCAGCCAGCCCCGGAAGAATCAATACCTCAATTACTCAACCACACCAGCAATAGTTGACTGGTTCATTAGGCTAACTAGTTGAACTTCGGAATGAGGAGTTCTTAAAATGAATTGATTATATGTAAGTAGGCTTTCGAATTACAAATTAACATAAAAAAGGACATCAATCAATACATTTCAAATTTTGCTGGTAAATTGTAATTAAAATTTCAATGTTTTTTTGGCAAACAATATAAATTAATTAAAAGGTTAATTACTAACTGCTCCTACACATCCTCTCATATATGAAAAAAAAAGCATAGATAGAGCCAGCACTAATGATTACTGCCATTAATTTTGGTAACCCTCTTGCATGAAATCAATTTGGGGGTTGTATCAGGTATTAAGGGCATGACATATTGGGTCCACAATCAATCAAGTGCCCCTAATTAGTGGGATTAGCAAGTTGTGGATTCATCTGAGAAACATATAGAGCCAAGCCCCAACAGTGATGTTAACAGATGCATGGTAAAGCTAAACATTGTCTTAATTTGTGGACCCAAGAACCAGTTTGTGAAATGATCAGAAGAGGCTTTACAGTGAGGACATCAATATGATCTGTTTCCCTAATTAATCACTCCAACCTTTAATGTTCTTGGATCAGTCAGCATGCTGGCATTTCTTAATCACATGGGAAGGTGGCAAAACTTTTGCAAGGTGCCAGAAGCAGGGGAAAAGCTTTTTCAGGAGAGAGAAAGTGTTGAAGAGTGCATGAGTAGGAGAGACATCTATTTGGTGTGTTATCACTTGCTTGAGTTGGAAGATATGTAGACACTAATGGATGTTTGGTGATGCTGAGCTCTCAGATTTTTTTGTCATCTAACTCAAGTTTTATTTATCAGAGAGAGAGAGAGAGAGAGAGAGAGAGAGAGAGTTCCTTAATCACTTCAATTTAAAAGTAATTGGAACTTGTTAGTAGAAAATAGAAAATTCTGAAAGTTAATTTTAGTATAAAATGTGATGCAATGCAAAGGGTAGAAGAAAGGAATTTTGTGTGGATTTGAGTGAATTCACGTGAACAGAGGATGACAGAGAGAGTGGGGTCTGAGGACATGCACTGTGGCAAACGTTTTCTTCAACTGCCCTTCTCCCTCCTCCATCTTTAAGCTAAGAAGATGCAGCAACTCTTCATGCCACTCTTTGCATATTAAGCCTGTTAAAGGCTTAATGTTACCCTTTGCAAACAAAACTACTTGAAGGCTTCTTATCCTGACAACTAACAATAGACAACTGTTCATGAAGAAATATATATTAGCTATTTGCACTCTCACAAAGTCCCCACAGATCCTAATGTTAATAATCATATCAGACCACTGATAGCAAATGAGGAGAGAGAGAGAGAGAGAGAGAGAGAGAGAGAGAGAGATGCAAATTGGAAGAAGTGAGCCATGTATGCAATTGTTGTTGTGCTTGGTAGCACCGAACTACCAAGAAAGATTTCGAATGCATGAAAGCCAAATTTCTAAACAGTGAAAGTGAGGCAGACAAATAAAATATATAAATTTCTAAACAGTGAAAGTGAGGCAGACAAATAAAAATATATAGAAAAAAAATTGTAGCTTCAAACAGAAATGCCTAAGCAACTCGTTAGAAAAAAAAAATGAAATTTCTATATAATTACAATATCCAACCACTATGCCTATGAACATTAAGAGTCCACTACACAAGTCATGATCAATTTGCTTGGACCAAATACCAACCAACCAACAATATTATAAAGGTAATTATGTAGGCATATGGCCTCACTATTCATATTTTACATAAAAAAAATAAAAAAAAATGTTTGGAACTTGGAAACAGCTTACCTTTTTTTCTTATTAACTAGTTTTCCATGTTTTCATGGGATTTGTCAATCATATGTAGTGCATGTCAAAATCTTGCATGATTGAGGACATTTGCAAAATATATTCACTTGAAAGGAGACCAGTGCCCTGTTGAGGGCAGGCATGCCAGGCAATAAGTCTCAGTTGTGGCATATACCTAAAATAATCAAGTTGCAAGGGACGGCTGCATATATTTAGATAACTGTCACAATGTAATAGATTTATATAATATTTCTTTTTTACAGATAAAATATTTGTGCAGGACTATAAATTATAGCACAACTATATTTTGCATAATCACATACAATAATATGTATTACTATTTGTCAATCATCTTAAAAAATTATTAATGGCATGGTACTTGCAGAAATAGATTGAAGCAGAATCAAAAGCCCATGGGCTTTTGTATGGAGCTTGCTAGAGAGCTAATAATGGAGTTTATGGAGCGACACAAAGAGAGGCCGGGATTCGTTCACACTTTCAATTATGGAGGACATGGATTTTAGGGCGTGTTGGAAAGATGGATAAAATAATAATAAGTAGAATATTCAAGAATAATTGTTAAATATAAATTAGAATAAGAATATACCTTTCTTTAGATCAACTAAAAACTACAATCCCACTTTTTTTTCATCATGACAAGGGAATATGTATTCTTGCCATTGGCAAGAATAACATTATTCCATTTCTTTCCTTTTTCAATTATATATCATTTTTTTTTCATCTGCAACCACATTCTATTATATGTTTATATTATTTATTATGCTGACCAGTTATTAATTATTTATAATTAGAATTTGTAGTTATTTTTATATAGTGCAACTATATAAATAAAATTATATTATAAATTAATAAATGATTGTTAATTGTTGAAAATCATAATTAATAAGTAATTATACATTAGCAAAAATGAAATAATAAATACTTATATATATATATATATATATGCATTAATATAATTAAAGATGACTTATTCTCAAAATGTATAGTTTAAAGATTTATTTGCTTAAATCCAAACACAACATATTATACATAATAACTTATTTTCTTAATAGATAAGAATAATATATTCAATCCGAACACCACATTAATAGCTAAAATAAGTAGTGTACATACGTCTCCGAAGTTGGAGCTCCAATCGAAGATTTTTTACAAGAATTCTCGAACTTCGAAAAATTTTATTATTCTTAAATAAAATATCGATGAAAAATTCTAAAGTTATATATATATATATATATAAAATAGAGAGAGAGAGAGATAGAGAGAGAATGAATTTTTATTTTATCGCTATATACATATATGCACACACAGCACATAATCACATGTGACAATCAAAACAAGAATATATCTCTCTTATTTCTGGATTGATCCAAAAGATTAGGCGGGGTGGAAGATATGAACATTTTTTTGGAGTTGAACTGCAATCCTTTGGTAGATGATAAGCGTAATAAAAGATAATACTTGTGATAATAAATGATGGCCAAGCAAAAAATTTTTGGGAGAAAGGCCCTTTGGACCTCATGAGTAAGCATTTCAATTGTTCAGACTATTCTATTTAGGATAAGCATTTTCTTTCTTTAGAAAAAAAAATATTTTCAAATTTTGCTTATAACGGTAGGTCCTGGGAGTCAAAAAAAAAAAAAAAAGAAAGAAAAGAAAAGAGAATACGTAATTCCTAAATACAATAACTTGAGCAAGATCATTAAAATGATTCAATATTTTTATTTCATGATCACTTGGGTCACTCAAATTTGAGTCAGCCAATGGAGTTATTCATCATGTTACTCCTATCAAGATGTGTTTAATTATTTGGACGAACTCTTAACAGACTTAATCAATTAGGTTTTAATCGGATATCAGATAATTTCATGGCTCCTCTCCCCTTCAACTTTTTGATGGTATAGTGTTTACTGAGTCAATTATATGTTGCTCTTAAGTTATACAAATCAATTAACGTATGATGAGTATTACTCTACTTTATTATCTATACAACACATACGAACAAATGAAAATAGAAACTCATTCCTACATTCTTTATTAATTTAATATTTCAAGATATAAAATCAGAAAATTAAAAGAAGAACAAAGACTTAGGGAAAATAATAAACATACTTAAGAGTCCAAATAGAAACTTTAATTATTTTAAATGTGATGTTAAATAAACTTCTAGATATATCGTATATTGTATATATTAGAAATGTGCACATGAGAAACACAAATATTCTTGTATATTAATCATTATCTAAAAAATCAATTTTTTTAATGTACTTGTGTAAAAGTAATGTATTTGACAAATGTAGCTAAAAAAATTGGTTGGATTCTGCCTTCGAACTCTTGGTCTCATAAAGTAATAAGGTTTATAAGATTTTAGAATCTATTTAGTTCAACAATCAGGAGAAGAGAAGATAAGGTAGAAGTAGAAAAACTATAAAAAGAAAATAGAAATGAATGAATATGAAAGAATTAACTTTATTTGGAGAAAGGGAAAATTTTTTTATTAAACAAATATATTATATATGGATTTATTTATTTAATTATATATTAAAATTAAAATTATGTTTTAAATAGTCATTCATTTTTTGACACCTCATTTTGAAGTCGAAAGGAAATTGAACTATTGAAAAAGAATAAAGGTGAGTGAATGAAATATTTTTTTTCTTTTTTTCTCTTCGTTAAGAATAAATTATTTTTTTTTCCTTTTTGTTTATTTTTTTTTTCATTTTCAACAAAATATACCCTTAATGAACGGGCTAGCAATAGGGTGGGAATATTTTTTTTACTTTTTATGTGTTTTTCTTTTCTTTTTTTCAATATTATTGGTTTTTATTATTATTGTTTTTGCCATTTTACATTACACATAATTTAATACACTAACTAACATAAATCATTAAAAATTCCTTCATCTATTTTTTTGTTTATTTTTTTGTTCTTATCTTTTTTTTTTTCACTTTTCCATGTTATTATTTTTTGAATACTTTTATTATACAAAAAATAATCCATTAACATAAAAAAGTATGTAAATAAATATTAACAAAAAAAGTATAAATAAATATAGTGATATTAGAACATATATGTCAAATTATGTAATATTTTTTTTAATATTATCATACATATGAAATATATAGAGATATAAAATCACCAAAAAAATAAAAATTGATGTATATTATTTTAATTTGTAAAAAAAAACATACGAAAATATAAGGTAATATTTTATAAGCAATAAACACCGTGCCACTTTCATCATTAGCTACTTGGCCTTATAAAAAAGTAAGTTATCAATTCAAAGCTAAGATGAACGTGAGAGGAGCATAAGTTTGACATTCTAAGATTTCATTTACCACGATAAAAGTAGGTAAATAATAATAATAAACTATCAGTGACCAACTCATACAATTACTAAATTGGAAAAAAATAAATTTTCTTGTCTCTTTTATGTTATATTGTATTTTCGTATCAATCGACTCTATTTTTTGCCCATAGTTTTTTGGTCCAACAATTTAGTACTTTTTTTCGATTTCCAATATCCTTTTTGCCCTTATATAAGTAATATATATTTATATTTTTTTGTTTAAAATTAGCATAAAGAGAGAGAAAGCGCTGCTTTTTTACTGAATTTTTTTAAGTATTTTACAAAAAAATATAAAAAAAATTGTTCTTCTATGTGTTATAAGTTTTGACGGGAACCACTATAAATAGTAAAGCTTGAATCTAACATAAGTAAAAACGGATATTAATGAACAGGAACAATAGAAAAGTATGAAGAAAGTTTAGGGGAGCAATTGCCAATTTATAAAACATAATTGTTATTTAAAATTAAAAATAAAAATATAAATTAAAGAGGGAGGGTGGCGACGCTCTCATCTTTTAATAAAAATGAAATAGTTTTTATGAATTTTGTAAAATGGTTATAAAAAATGGAAGATGATTTTTTGATGTGTTAAAGGGTGAATCATCGTTTCATAAATAGTAATGAAATTAACGTAAATAAAAAAGGACACTAATGAGAAGGAGCAGCACAAACAATGGAGAAAGTTTTAGAAATTAAAGAGGGAGGCAACTATCCCTTTGCTTTTTTAAAAAAAATAAAATTGAATAGCCCTTAATCATTTTACGAAATAATCATAAAAAACAAAAGGTTTGTTTTCTAATGTGTTATAAGTTTAGTGGGCAAATAATCATTTCATAAATAGTTCAACAATGAGTTTGACATAAACTATAAACCGATGAAAGTAGCAGAGAAAGTTTAGGGGAGCGATTAACAAACTTTTATAAGATGCATAATATGTTATTATTATAATTGGAGTATGCTAGATTAATTAAGTTATTAATTTAAAATTATATATAACTTACGATATGTTTGGATAGAGAAGGGAAAGAAAAGAGAGGGAAAAGAAAGATAATGAGAAGAAAATTTTATTCTCTATTCAATCTTACTAATTTTTAGTTAATTAAGAAGAAAAGAAAATTAACTTTTAATTTTTTCTTTAAAAAATTTTCTATTCAAACAAGGATAATTTTTATCCCCCCTCAATTATCCTCATTTTCTCTTAATCCAAACACATATTTGAGTTTAAGATATTTATAATAGTCACATAACATAAACACGTCTCATCCTTACGAGGAGAAGTTTGAAATATTTTCTAATATTTTTAATCCTCGAATGTTATGTGGAAGAGAAAAGTTAATGTTTGATGATAGGAGAAGAGATGTGAAAGAAGGCATAAATATTCTTCTTGAATTGAGAGGATATCTAAATTTTTTAATATTGTAATAACAAAGAATTATGTTAATAATTTTGTATTGTTCTCTTGGTTATTTTAATTTTTTTAAAGAATATTTGTTGATTATTTTCATTGGGTTATTCTAGAGAATTTTTTTTAAATGTAATTTTTATATAATAAAATTATTATGTGATTATTCATGTTTTTTTATCTTTTTATTGAAAAAAATTCATATAAATTTTGTATTTTTATCAGATATTATTTTATATATATGATATTGACTTGAATTATTTAATTTATACATAAAAAAAATTCAACAATTGAACAAATTGGAATGTACTTTTGACTTTTTTTAGCCGAAAACTTCATTAGAAGTGTATGAGCCCTTGACAAATAAGGAGAGAAAAAAAAGGTAATGATGTTTATTGGCCCAACCCGACTCGGTTGTTGTTTGGCCTAATGTGGTAATTGGCAATTTAATCTAGGTGCGATCTTTATTTGTTTTATTAGTTATTGGGTTCGATTGAATAACATGATAGACAAAATTCAAGTTGTTTGTTTGATGTCAAATATCTGATCATTAATTAGTAAGTTGTTGGATAGCTTGTTCCTCAATAATATTAAGTTAAAATATGAGTAGTTATAATTTATGCATAAATCGATAAAAAAATAGTTAATCATCACTAATAACAAAATATACGTTCTTTGGTCAGATTTATTTTAATGTAATAATTTAATGAAGGTGTAAGTAGGATACATTATATTTTCTATCTTGTGCATCATTAGAATCATTAGATTAATTCTACTTATGTATGAGTCCATTGATCTTACCAAATTATTTATTTTGGATCATCAAAACTAATAACACGTGACTAAATCGTTTATAATTTTAAAGAATTAAATTCTAATTTATCAACTCTCTAATTTTGAAACTTGAACCATCTTAGCCAAATAATTGATTAATAAAATTATTCTCTTTACATCCACATGCGTACATGTCATGTCATTTTATTTAATACTAAAAAAAATGAAATAAATTTTATGATAAAACTTGAGCGTAAGAATATCAATTACATTTAATCAGCACTTGTTTTATTCTCTCTCTCTCTCTCACATATGAAGAAGGACAACTCAAAATGATCAATGACAATGGTGGAATACCAACAACTGGCTTTATATTTTCAGAAAAAAAACGGAAAAAAATTCCTTCGTCTCTCATGCAAAAAAATGCACTTGGTCGTAATATTTGAAAGATACACACATAAATTGCACCTAAAAAATTCGAATTAATGACATAAAAATAGAGAGGACTTTTTTTTGGTACTAAAAATAGAGAAGACGTTTCATCTTTCCTTAATTGATGACAAAAATAAATAAATCGATCATATTTTGCTCAATTGGAGCATTTACTTTTCCAAGACATTTAAAAACCCTGTCCTACGAGGACCAGCTGTCCATCCAATTGAGACCGTCCAATTTCCCAACAAGCAATCCAACAGTCAGGAACGTCCAAAAGATTCGTGCGATCATACCGGATTCAGTGGTAGTTCCGTTAATTCGTAATTCTGTTAGGGGTATTTGTTAGAATGAGGAGGTCAGACATCAACAGATTCGGAATCTACGGAAACACTTAGCGGGCGCCAGCAAATCAGACAATTTTGCAGAAAAGGGCCAACTTTCTCAACCAATTTACGGTTATACCCCTGCGTGGGACATAAATGTCAAAAACCAGATGGATTCATAAACTCAGACTCCAAAATCAGACCCCATTCTCCGGGATTTTTCGTCTAAGAACACTTCTTGGAGGTTCGTTAAGAGTTCTTAGTGCTCGATTGATCATTTTATTGTTTTGTTCTGCGTGAAATTTTGATTTCTCATAGTTCTGTCTGTGTTCCAGAAATGTGAATTGGGATAAAAATTGGATCTTTTCAGGCCTTTTTTTTTCTGGTTTGATGTTTACTTTTTGATGGTTTTTAAACTTTGAACTCTTATGTTTAATGTGTGATGCTGTCTTTTGGAAAGGGAAAGTTTTGGGGGAGATGGATTTCAGGCTTTACCTCCAGATGTCTTCTTTGTCTGTAAATTATCTATGCAAGAAGCCATCAGTAAGGAAAAATAATACGTAGATTTTAGGACAGGATTGATCCCATCAAAGAAGGGTACTTTGATTAAAATCTTTGGTCCGAGTGTTTGGCTAGACAAACATTTTGGGGCATTCATACTACTGATATGTGGGTTTGAGTCTTGTCTTGGATTTTGGCTTTGCAGGTCATAAATTTCATATACTGTTTGAGTTACATGATCTTAATTTATTTTTTCTTTTGCTGATATCCTGTCGTTATCAGGGGTTTGAGCCTTGTATTGGATTTGGCTTTGCAGACTTAAATTTCATATAATGCTTGTATTGCTTGATCTGATGTCATGTAGTTACGATTTTAAGTCCTCTAAATTTCATATAGTTCTTGTGTTGCATAAATTTCTTATTCTATTTTTATGTTTTTGAGTGCTCTAAATTTCTCCAAAACTTTCATTATATAGGAAGGTTATTTGAGTACTGGAACAATGGCTGGTCAGGCCACAAAAATTGCACTTGCTGTGGCTCTTTTTGGGTGCCTATCCTTTATATTTGGTGTCATTGCAGAAAACAAGAAGGTAATCTTATTTGTGCATCTATATATCATATGCTCACCTACAATTCTTATTTGTGATTCTTTCTAACCAATGACATCTATCTAGATTGATAAAAAAATTCTTCTTTTGAAGTCATGCTTCCTATCAATTTCACTTTCTGTAATCTATCAGACGATTAATATAGTTCCTGAACAGTGGCACACATATCGCCTAAGTTCTAATCTGTAGATTTTAGTGGTTAGTCAGTTTTTTGGTAACCTGCAAGATGCTCATGTCTACCTTATACTTCAATCTTTTTTTCTATTCTATTCCATACATGATACCTGTTAGTATCTTTTTTTCTTAATTTCTTGATAACTAATTTTTCTTTGTTCTGTATCTAAGGCCTCGTTTGGATTACGGGTTAAGGGTGGATGTGAAGGGTTACTAATGGATGGGTTAAGAAGGGTTATTATAACCCACGTTTGGATATTTTATTTTTTAATGGTATAAAGGTTATGGAGGGTTATGACAACCCTTAAAACCACCATATTTCTATTCCACCGATTTGGTGGAATTGGATGGGTTAGATTTTTTATTCCGAAGTTATCCTCAGTCTCATTTACTATTTTAAATTATTTTTATCATTCTTTTTAATACATGCAAGCAAAGATCCTATAGTTCTTGTACGTAGTATGTAAAATATTGATTCTCTAGTTTACAATTTATCGATACATAAGCATCATTCCTCAATTCGAAAGGGTAAAAAAGTCTTTTTAATAAAATTATCCTTTTCTATCCATCTCTTAAATTTTTATCCAAACAAAATATTGGTTATCCTATGTCATTCATTATCATTTATTTTTATCCAAACATAGGTTAAAATAACCTTTCTCAACCCATGAATTTTCAACCCTTCTTAACCATCTTCAACCTATCCATCATCATCCCTTCATCACTAAACATCCAAACAAAGCCTAAGAGTATTTTTCCTTGTAGTCAGCTCCATCTGCATTATTTTGTAAGATATTTTGCTGAATTTTCTTTAACTTCTATTCAACATACATATTTCTCATGATATCTAAGATTTCTGTTTCATTGATTATTCGTGGAATTTCTTTCCTGCACATGCAAATTTTCTGTAGTGACAGTTCACTTTTTAACTACATAAAGCCTATTTCTTTCAACTGCTCGTGTGTAAGTATCAAACTACACTCACACACACACAGTACAGTTTCATATTTGTGAATTGGAATTTTTTTCTCAGCTTTTGTTGATGTTAAAAACTCATAGAGTGCTATCTGTGTCATCACAGCCTCCATCTGGAACTCCAATCCATTTAAAGGACGTTGTCATCTGTAAGTTCCCAAGTGATCCAACAATTGCTCTGGGAACCTTATCTGTGTTGTCACTCTTTCTAGCTTTTGCTGTGGGTCATGTTGCAGTATATTTTCCTTACAAAGGCAAATCTGTGCCAAATGAAGCCTTGTTCCGCAGCACTGTGCTGGTTGTTTTTTTTGTGATTGCAGAGTAAGTTCCATTCATTGCCCTCTAAATTTACCTTATACGAAATCAAGTGACTGTGAAAGGAAAATAATGTAAGACATTGCAAGTATAATTCCACAACTTTACTTATATTCGGAGACAAATCATACACGAACACTATGATGAAGCACTACACGAACCAGATATATGGTAATCCAAATCTGCTGAATCACTTGTATTATAATCTCATGTACATCATATTTTTTAGAGATTTATCACATATTTTTTTGCAGTGTAGTAGAATTTTAGTTATGGACAATATTAGATACATTTGGCTTTTCATAATTTGTTAAGTCTTCTATTGATCTGCTCTGACTGTATCACTTCTGTTTCAGGGTTGTTTCTGTTCTGGCACTAGCGATGATGATGTGGGCCACCATCACTGAAGGTCTTCATCGTACCCGCAATGTTCATCATGACACGATGACAACTTGCCCTACAGCAAAAACTGGCCTTTTTGGGGGTGCTGCGTTCCTGTGCCTTAATGCCTCGCTCTTTTGGCTTGTCTGCCAGATGCTGACCTTGAATGCTAGGGAAGATTACTTGGACGAGGACGACACCAAGGGAGAGTATGGAGAGGTTTATGCAACTGATTACACTAATGGGGCTTGACCGTCTGATGAACTGAGCATTGCATTTTTTTTTTAGGAATGAAGCATAAGAAAGAAGCACTTTTTAACTATTTCAATAATATTTGCTCTCATGTAAATATTATGTAATGCATGACCCTTATTTCAATTCATAAATAGTGTCTGTTTCTTAAAGTTCAAGCTTACTGTTTGTTCTTGTGCTGCAAACCAAAGATAAGTTCATATGCACGACAAAAATAACCTTAGCACATGCCACAGACCAACTGGCATTAAACTACCATCTCTGATGAAACTATAAACTCATTATCCAACAAGGTCTTTCTTTCTTAAGACATGGATGACATGTGTACAAATGTACAATATTAACAAGTCAGATGTCCAGATGATGCTGAAGGTAACTGGAATGTGAAGCCATAAAGAGTTCAGGTAGGATGCAAGTTTCTACTTAAATTCGTTTTAGAGGGGGTAAATTTGGGGTAAATTTATATCGTGAATTTGATAAGTAAATATGTAGAATTTAGATATAATAATTTACATAACTTATGAAATCATATCAAATATATTATTTTTTTAAAAAATAGACCAAAATAATATTAATAATCAATAAATTAAAATTCATAAATCACACGAACTCGTAAAAAGTTCAACTATAATTCATGCTAAAATTGTTGAGGTCCAATGTAGATTCAATTATATGTCTTGTAAATTCATAAAATTTATGTGTGAAACAATACGTATAAAATAATTACTAAATTCTTCACAAGATATATTTTATTTTTTAATTATTAATATATTATCATAACTATCTTACCATACAAATTATTTCTTATAATACATTCATTCATCATATTTTTTTATTTAAGAATATGATATAGAAAATGAAATAGTAAAGAAAAAAATATTTGAGAAACGAATATTAATGTACTACTTACAATAATATTATATTTTTCTATTGTGTTTACTATCTATTATAACTTACTACAACATATTAGTTTTAAAAATTATAGTAAGATTATAAAAAAATAATGGTAAAAAAAGAAAAAAAAATAATAGAAAGAGAAAAAAATTATAAAATAACAAATGCTATATAGAAAGTTGCTTAAAAATATACAAATACTAGTGAGATTTGAACACATAATTACTTGCACTTTGACATCCTCGCTAACAAAATGTCACTACACCACTTGTGTCATATGTGTGGAAATGTAAGTTTTTAATGAGTGAAAACGAAATTGGATTAGTTTTTACCTATATTTAAATTTATACAACAAATTAAATTTGTTTTTGAACCCTAGAAACGTAAACTCGTAAGTTTTAAGTACTAAAATTAGTTTTTGACAACTTTGCTTCACACCGTCTCGAAACACCGCCTGAGGAGTACGGTCGCAAGACCGAAACTCTATAGAAAACTGTAGACATCATATTGAGTTTCAAGTGCGTGTTCTCCTACTAACACATTTATTTGGTAGTTGTTGAAAAAACTGTAGAAATCAACCGATCATATAGAAAAATTGTGTTTTGACATCCTCTGGAGACTAATGCATTTTCTGAGGAGTTGTTCAGATGCACCAAGCAGAATTCCAAAAAGTTCATGCGAGAGCGATACATGTCTCAAGCACAAGCATGATAACAGAATTAAATTGTCATTTATGAGAGAACATATGTCAAGAACAAGAAATTTATAATTAGATTTTTATATGCATTACATGCATTATATTAAGTACAGTAGAGAACTCATTACCTCAAGCCGCAATGCCAGCATAGGCCTTCCTTCGGTGATGTCATATTTCTTCACATCCAAGTAGAGTATTTGGAACTTTTCTATGAAGGGGATATATGCCCTGAATTTCACATGCAATGCACATAAAATGTTTGTAGAACTAAATAACCCTGCATGTAATACCCCAAAATGACCCTTGCCCGACATGGGCCATGTCCACCTCGGACATGGGCCGTGTTGTGATAAAACGGATTGTGTCCATCACGGTCACGGGCCGTGTTGATCCGTATAGAGTTTGGATTGGAATAGAATTAGAAATTGGAATGTGATTAGGTTTAAACCGATTGAAAACCTTAATCTTCCCCTATATAAACCCCTAACCACGAGAAAATAATTCTCCAAGCCTTTAGTTCAGCCGTCAAGTGACTTCTCTCTCTTTTCCCCCTCTCTTCTTCTCTCTCCCCTCTCCTCTTTTTTCTCTTAGGCTTCAACCTCGGGACTTGTGCCAAGAGAAGGTGACGCAAAAGGCAACACGTAGAATGAGGAGAGATAATCTAGGGCGAGATAGATAGAAAATCGCATAACAAACAAGGTATGTAATTAGAATCATTAAGAATGATTAATTATCAAGTTTTACTGGATTATTTATGACTATAAAGAAAGGTTTTTAATATATTAATTCTCTGTCGATTGCACTTTTATGATCTTAAGATTTGGTGGTTTTCGTATGGAATCAACCTTTAAACATGATCCTTGAATGCATAGTCTGAAATCAGACACATGTCGTGTTCTCCCATGACACGGTCCGCATTATCAGTGCGACGTGAGACACGTCGGGGAAGGACCACGTCAGCTAATGACACAGGTCGCGTTCGATGGAAGAAATAATGAATAAATGTCGAAAATGGATTGCGTTCGTATGAATACGATCCGCGTCCTCTAGGAGGACGGCCGCGTCCCTCGACACGCGTCGTTCCGACCACGATCGCGTTCCCTGGAGGAAATGGTCTGCATGCCTTCAGGACACGGGCCGCATTCTTATGACCCTAATAAAGCCTAAAAAATGGTTATGTTCTTCTCCGACGCGTGCGAAGCCTTTTTCCCTAAATAAACTATTGACTCTGCAGAAAATGACAAACCAAAGGGTTCGTGTTAACCCTAAACACGGTCTGCGTCTCCTGATTACGACGCCTTGTTTGAAATGATTATGTTTCCCTTGAACACGTCTGACCCGGTACACAACATGGGACGTGTCGCCTATGACGCGGGTCGTGTCCCGAGATGCATGCTGCTATGTTTCATTGATTGATTGAATTTGATTGAGGTAGGGTCACATGAACTTAGCATGGTAGGTAACCAACGAACTGAGAGATTTATCCCTATTGTTATTGAATTTCTTTGGGAATCACTGAGTCCCTCGTGGACTACTATTATGGAAATTGATTGATGGGTCTAGGGTTGAACATGGCCTAGCTAGACATATTGGCGTCGGATCTCTGAAATCTTCACGTACTAGTAATCGCCCATGTTGTCAAAATCGGATCGGACCGGTCGGTTCGACCGTCGACCGGGGCCTAGTCCGGTCTTGGTTTGATGCAAAAACCGGTCAATGAGTTGGACCGATCAAAATCGGTCAAAACCGATAAAAAACCAAAAAAATGAGGGTTGAACCGCTTGAACCGATCATTTTAGTGAACCGATCGGTTCAAGAAAAAAAAGAAAAAGAAAAATTGGGCTGGAAGTGGGCTTTGGGGGTATCCTTTTAAATCAGTTTTTTATTTTTTTTCTTTTTAATTATAAAAGAATTTCTTTAAATGATATTTATGTTTGAATAAATAATTATTTAAGATATATTTTTATTAACAATTTTTTACAAATAAAATATTAATTGATCACAACTTTTGAAAATATTTTCATATTGAATCATTTATTTGTGATTCTTTATCTAAATTATAAATCATATTGTCATTTAATATTTTTTAATAATATCTAGTTCGACCGGTTAAACCAGACCCGAAGGCTCCTTCGGATCGATGTCTGGTTCGGTTCTGACAACATCGGTAATCTCTCATTATTGATTGAATTAAAAGATGCTACTCAAGATGAATGAAAAATAAGTATAATGAACTGAGCCTGAAGATACTAATATATTGTACACCATGAGAGTTAGATGTAATTGATGTTCTTGCCACTATTAATGAAGAGAAAGATGAAAAAGAATTGATAAAAGAACTGATAAATATTGATTCCTCATATTATCATCATTTTCAAGATAAGAAATGAAAGATTTGATCTATTCACTTATTGACTCTTGATTATTGTCTATTTTTATATGATCTTTAAATACTGAGTGTCACAACTCACGGGTTTCCCTACGAATTCAATTATGCAGGTAATCTAGATGCTCAATAGGAGTTGATTATAATAATGATGATGGTATTGGATTGCCTCGCACATGACATAAGATCTTAGTTGTGTCTTACTGGTCATTTGATAGAGATAAATGATACTCCGAGTCAATATTTTATTTGATTTAGTTTTTAATGTTTAGCTTGGAACTGATGTATTGGATTGTTAGTCTTCATATTGAAAAAAAAGATAACTTAGTTTAAATTATTGGTTTATCTGATGTGGGCCAACTTGTTGGTCAAATTAAAGTCAAAGGTGTAAGCCTGTAACGTCCCTAGGATCATTGTCAGGTGTCAAGATGTGATTTTGGAGATGTTACACTGTGTATATTGGTTTTTGTTGCACAAGTTTGTCCAAGAAAAAATGATCACCATCATTAGACTTTGAGAATGCATCTTCTATCTCATCAAGGGCAACATCTTAGTAATGAGCAGATCAATATACTATCAGAGTAGCTGTAACGCCCCGCGAGCGCACCCCACACGTGTACGAATCGATATCCGACACGCGTCGAGGAGTCTCCCGAGGCGGTACGAGAAAACAATAAACTATGACAGCGGAAGACGATAAATTACAACAATATAACAGTAACGAAAACAATCAATGAACTCGATACAATAGTCATAAGAACACATATGGTTAACTTACAACATATAAGCCCACGACTTATACATAGTCTTGAGCTCATAGCTCATACAACCGACTCGATACATGCTGAAAATAAGCAAAAGACATACTAATTGACCGTACAACATAGTAGACTCGATAGTTAGCATGTGCCATGTGCAATCTTCACGCCAAGAGCGGCACCTCCATACCTATGCCTGTCGGCCTACAGGATCCAATGCAGGGGCAGAACCCGTGAGCTTTCGCCCAGTATGTAAAATATTGATAATACGATACAATAATGATAACAATGAACAATAGGATCAATATAGCATGATATCAATATATCAAAGCACAATAATGATTAAGTCGTTATATCTTGAGACTTTAACCATTTCATATCAATAACAATATCTAACATGAACACTCAATAACATTAGGTTTCCTGATGTTCAATAACGATAACAATATGTGTCCATGCTAGACTTATCTTGTTTGTTGTCATTTGATGACCGGAAGCCCCCTTTGTGACTTCCTCAATCCGTCCCCATATAGTCGTCCTCATATGAAGCCGTCCCCATCAATTAATATGGTTCCTTGAACCATTTATTCGTCAACCATCAAATGTGCAACCCTATTGTTCAATTCAATCAATTTTAGTGTGCCTTTAACAATGATTGGAGAGTTGGATACATCTTGGTCGGGAATGGTTAGCTAAACCATGGGACGCCTTGCTCCCGTGAATCCCCTTTCGGAAATCCACCAATACCCCACGTCTGGGTCAATACAATATGGAGGGAATCAACCCTCCCAATACGACAAACGTCCCAATCACTCCAATATGCTAATTCAATCAATCGATACATCAATACATTAACAATTTAACCTATTACGACTGAGCATGCAACACGTGAGCTAGGTGATCAATCAATAGACTCAATACTTAATAAACAATACGATCAAATGAATCTGGGTCAGGGTCGGTCGACCCCTTCCCCAAGTCGGTCGACCGACTCCCTTCAGGGGGTCGTTCGACTTGAGGGTCGGTCGAGCACAACCTCGACCAACTTTCGCTACTGATGTCACCTGACATCGACCGACATGGTCGGTCTCGATTCTGGAGTCACCTAGGCGCGACCGACCTACAATCGGTCGATCCTATTTCGCCCAGACTTGGAAGTCGGTCGAACCCTCCATTAAGGTCGGTCGACCGACTTGCGTCGATTTCAGAAAATAAAAACGTGTGACCTAGGGTTCTTTCTAAGTTTTTGATTTTGATCATTTCATCAATCAATTTGCGATACATTACAATATCATGCTCAATCATTGGTCAGGTTTAGCTCAGAATATGGAAATTCTAACATATCAAACCTATTTCATAATAATTCATGTAATTGACTTGAACAATGCATACTTCATTCAAATTCTGTCCTTAACAAAAAATGGAGCTCTACAACTTCACAAATCATGTTGTAGACACATTAACGAAAGCAATGAACTACATTGGCACAGGGCCAATGTAGGGATCAATCTACATACCTTTGATTTGCCCTAATCTCACTTTTCCCCTTTGATCTCTTCCTCATTCTTCTTCCTCAAGCTCCAAAAGCCCTTTCTCTTTGATTTAGCTCCAATCCTTCCTCTCTTTCTTCTTGATTTGAAGCTGCAATTGAAGGAAACCTGAGCTCAATCTCGAATCCACACTTGGGCTGAGTTTACGAAGTTTGTTGAGTGAGTAAGGAGAGAGAAAAGATGTCAAAAATCTGGTTCTTTGGCTTATATAGTGAGTGAGATGAGTTTTGAGTGGAATGGGGGTCCAATGAGCTCTTGACACATGGCTGGTGCCCCCTTCTTTTCTATTTCTTTTTTCCATTTTCTTTTTTTGTTTTCCTTTTATTTTAGGGCAGATATTACAATAGCAATATTAAACTAACCAAATTGCTTTTGATTTACAGAATTCTAGAGCTCTAAAAAACTCCTTACATCACTTTGTTAAAGGAATCACTGTATGAAAAGATTTCCTCTGGATATTGCTGCTTTGCAGGATCCTAAAACTTCCAGGACGACATGTTAAGAAACTTGATGAATGAAAATTGTGATTCTATACGGAATAAACGAACAAAGTTCATCTCACAACAGGGAAAAGTTCAGGCCCTTCAAAGTGTTCATTGATGTACTTTATCAGATCCAAACTTTCCCCTCTAACCCATTATTGTGTTCCAGTGCAACTGTGCAAGTACCTGCAAACTCATCAGCTCATTCATAAATCAAAACTTTCCCCTCCAATATCATGACAGTGCATGACATCCCATGACAGAGTACGATTTAATCATATCTGTTGACAGAAGTTTTTTCTGATGCAGCTTATAACATTTCTTAAAATTTGCAGCACTCAAGCAGCATCAAACCTGATTGGAGGGGACAATTTTCTCTTTGTATCATGCTGGCTTATTAGCAAGTTCGATTGCACCAATTTGATCTTTTTTCTGCAATCCCTCTATCACAGGAAACAAAATTAAGAGCATATATAAGAATATAAACTGCCAGAGCTAAACTATAGCTTTTGAAACATATTACACATAACACAATTATAATCTCAAGGAAGAAAACTTCACAAATTTACCTTTCAGTTTCTGGTGATCCATGTTCGTTGCGCGACTGAGCGAACATAAGCGATGTACAACCTTTAGAATCAAAAGATCACAAAATGCTCATTGATCAGTGAAAAATGTTCATCTTACATAGACCAAAACAAAAAACATAATAGGAAAATGCACATGTAATTCATTACTGATTAATTAACATTGAGATCAAGAGTGGTGATAACCTGGTAGTGCGGGTGAGTCTGAGTTTGTATCCAAAGTAGGAGGCAAGACCTCCTTCACCATAACTGCATTTAATCAGTTAGATACTTAAAGTCCATGAAGTTGAGAAAAAAAGAGTGAAACAATGTTTTTGCATCTGAATTATGTCCGAGAATTGGATTTGCAGGAATTGTACAGTGAAGTACGAAATATTTTGCGTTCAAAGGAGAGCTTGCAGTGAGCAAGAAGAGGACCAACCTCAATACTTTCTGAATTATTAACGAAAGGGAAGGTGTTAATTGAGTGTGTGTGTGTGTGTTTTTTTCTCCTTCATAGACGAAAGTAAAATATAAAACTTGTGATGATGTCATTAACTTTAGAACTCCTGAAAATAAAGTCTATCAGATATCTCTCGTCATTTATCATAGCACTTGTCACTTATGAAAAAAATATTGTAGCCTTATGACTTAGTACGGTAGTTGTTCTTTCACGTCGTCAAAGTATTTTTTTTTCTTGACAAGGGAAGATATATATATATATATATATATATATATATATATTAAGATTAAAAAAATAATATTTTATATAGCGATCAAAATACTATTTCGTAAAAGCAAATTATTGAATAATGATTAGCGACTTGATTTAAGAATTTTTACACTTTTACCCTCGTTGATTATCTTGATCCATTAATGTGTTTCTTGAATGTTTTTTTAATTAAAATTTTGAATTCATAAATATTTAAAAAAATATTCAAAATTTTAACTACAAAAGAGAAATACAAAATATTGAACTAGTATTTCTGATGTTTAGATATAAATTTGATTTAATGAATTTTAATTAGAGATAAGTTGTATATTAAGTAATATAAGTCATTTAACTTATTAGCTTATTCTATTAAAGTCACTCTGTATTTGTCAATTAATTCAACTCTTATAGTCATCACACATTTTTTCACAAAACACTATTTGCTCTTCAGATCATTACTTATAATCCGCTATACAAGTCGTGTTAAAAAATAAAACAGAACATCTCGGGATTTTCAATTGATGTATGTTCAACATTTGATATTAATATCACAATAATAAGTAGCTAATACTTAATCAGAACTATTAGATAATGCAATAAATTAATGAATCAGTCAAATGTACCGGCTGCTTGATAACCTTATTCCACACTGTGTGTGTGAGAGAGAGAGACAGAAGTTCTCCATGGACAAATATGCATGGCATATACCATTTATTATCCATCCAAAAGAAATATAATATGCACCCACATATGAGATGTCATCAAGTAAAATATACAGAACCATTTTCATTATCTGATTGGATCATAGAATTTTTCCTAAAATTGAGACAGCAATCTTTTCCTTATAGTTTGGCTAGATATTTGGCACACTGCAATCTTCAGAGCATCAGTTCAACATTTTGGTCACTGAATCCTGATGATTTCTATCTAATCTCAAAAGTCTATTTGGCATTTAGAATATCATGAGAGAAAAAAGACGCTAATCAATTCTTCCAATGCACTAAAAAACATGCACCAAATTGGCAGAAACAGAAGTCTGCAGAGTAACGATGAATTAGAGTGCCACATAACTAACAAAAGCTGCATTATTTTGAACAGCAGAAATGATCTTTATTTGCATCTCCAGGTTTCTATATGATAGGCATAGTCATTTAGTTTATATATTCCATTACATAATTATCTAATAAGTTATTGTTCATCTAAAACATAGTTTAATTATTCCTGACAATCTGCAACCTGACACCATACATATTGTTTGAATGGCTCCTGAGCAACTCTATCGATGATCAAATTCGGGCTGATGCAACCTGCATAATTTCAGCAGATGAGAATTTTTTTTGGAATCACTGAGCCAAAGTAAACAATATATCACCCCTCTAAAAAAATCATAGATCACCCCTAAAACTAAACAATAAATATAAAACTCCAAGATGTAAACAATTCACAAATTGCAATTTCACTCTTCAAACAGAAATAAAACTATGGAAAATTACAGGAATCAGGCGGTATCAGAAACCTAGTGCATACATGACAGTTGGATATCATCTTTACCTGAGAAAATATTATTTCAGGAAAAGAAACCATTTTAACATGGAGATCTTCTAACAAAAGAAAAACATTTTTTTTCAGCACACGAAGCCAAAATTTAATTTAACATGGAGATCTTCTAACAACAAGACACATAAAGATAAAGAAAAGAGGTTTGCTTGATACCCTTCCTATTATTCCTTTTCTCCACTATATGTTGAAACAAAAGCAGATCAACAATTTCACATTTTGAAGGAATTGCACAAAGATGATGTTATAAGTAGCACAATACCTGAAAGAAGCATTGAGAATCCTTCACGCAATCTGGATACAAACATAATGTGGAAATATGAGACAATAATGCAGATTTATAATGTTGAACCTCAATAAGTGAAAAAATAAAAAGGAAATGAAAGATCTTGCAAGAAAATTTTACCCCAAAGCGCTTCTTAGTGACAGCGAGTATCTCCTGAGGATCGTATTTGGTTTGCACATAGGCGTCAATCTTGTTTAATTCCTGATAGATTTCAACAGTCATATGAAACAAGTGCTGAAGACCTATCTTTTACAGTGGAAAATAATTTGGCCAAAGAATTTGATATCTTCAAAACAATTTAGCAGCACCAAAAAAATGATTTTGCAATATCAACAAGATGAATATCAAGGTTTTCTTGAATCATTGAAGTACTTTCCAAAGTATGAGTGCACATAGAAAACAGGCGCTTTAATATGAACATGATTACTTAGGTCATGCACTGGGAGCTAGAAGACTTTTGGATGGAAAAGGACAGAAGATGCTGGCATAAATGGCAGCCTGCAAAAGGCTATTTATGACTACTTAAGAACAACTAAAAATCTGAAAAAAGAAGAAAGGTATGTGACTGTACTTCAGGGATGATGAGTTAAAAACTACAATGGTTAACAAAAATTATGATATATCCAATGATGTATTGATCATGTCTGAGGTTTCCCGAATCAAGATGGCACATAGAAAGATATATCATCATTAACATCAGATGCAGTACCATCTTAGAAAACATTGACATGAAAAGATTATCTATATATGGACAATTCTTATAAAAGAAGGCCTAATTGTTAAAATGAAAAAAGATACGTGAAGTTCATACTCATATTTACCTCAATCCACAATGTCAGTCTAGGCCGTCCTTTCGGGATGTCATATTTCTTCACATCCAAAAAGAAAGTCTGAAACCTTTCAATGAATGGAGCATATGCAATATCAACCTAAAATACATGTTTCAATAGAATTACAGTTTGAACAAGCAACATGTAAACTCGCAAATGCCAATCTTTGTTTCGACAGAAAAAAATGAAAAGGAATGGCTTATCCTTGAAGAATTAGTAGTCTACCAGGCTGAATTGACCGAGGAAAAATGGCCCATCATCAAATTTTGAAAGTGCATCTTCTAGCTTATCTAAAGCAGCATCTGAAGTAATAAAAAAAGGCAAGAGCAGATAAGCATGGTTAGCACTTCAATTTGCCTTCATTAGCACCCAGAAGATGAGAAGAGTTATCACTAACCAACTTCAGGACTGGCATCTTCCTTTGACCGCATAAATGTGTACATAACTGTGTTGAAACCATCACTATAAGCCAACAGCTCCTCTGCAAACTGCTGTTTTGAAGGATCCTACATAGTTTCCAAGATAAATTCACCGATAAACTTCCCAATAAAGATCACGATACGCATAGGACAGTGAAATGCCCAAGAAATCTCTTACTTCAGGGACCAATGCAGGGCCATCAAAGTGATCATTGATGTACTTGATCAGATCCAGGCTTTCTCCTTTAACTTCATTGTTGTGCTCCAAAGATGGAACCTATTAAGCAATCAAATGAACCATTTCAAAGCCCTTACTGATACATGTAATTAAGGCACATCAACCTTCCTTGTAGAAAGTAATAAAGCGCAAGCACATCAGATAGACCTTGTTCGTTGGATAAACTTTCTCCTTGTACCATGCAGGCCTGTCTCCCAGATCGAGCGCAACCAGCTCGATCTTATTCTGCAGCCCCTGCTCCAAATCAACACTGAAGGTTATCAACTTTAACAGTAAAGTTAATCCTTAATCGATTGCAGAGATGTTAAACTTCACTGCAATCAGCTACGAGCCTAATCGTTCAGCACAGGTTAATTACTGACCCCAAGTTAGAATTTTCTTTTTACAGAACAATAACAAGAATAAAAATCAGCAAATGAAGTACCTTGTAGTTTCTAGTAATCCAGGTCCTTTGCGCGTATGGGCATATGTAGGATATGTACAACCTTCAAGGAAATATAAACATAAAACTCAATCTCTCGGTAACTGAGAAAATAAAAGGAGGGGAAAAAAGAAGATGAAGAAGCAAAAAAGATCACCTGGTAGTGCCATCAAAGATTGGAGGTGGTGGAGCAGTGGAATCCAGAGAAGGGGGCAGGGCTGCCTTCGGAAAACTGATTCAAAAGTCATCACAACGATAGATTGATAACAAGAACAAAAGAAGGAAGGAGAGAGAGAGAGAGAGAGAGAGAGAGAGAGAGAGAGAGAGAG